>CAUYRH010183151.1:0-31299 GCA_963574655.1 Perodicticus potto
TGTAGTCCCAGCTACTTGGGAGGCGGAGGCAGGAGACTCGCTTGAGCCCAGGAATTGGAGGTTGCTGTGAGCTGTGATGCCAAGGCACTCTGCCCAGGGTGACAGCTTGAGGCTCTGTCTCAAAAAAAAAAAAAAAAAAAATCTAAAATATACCTTAACTTAGTTGTATAACAGTGTGTCTATAGTTGGTGCCACTGAACTGTATGCCTAAAAATAGTTAAAATGGTAAATTTTATGTTATTTATATTTTACCACAATTGAAAAAAATATATATGGGTACATATGAAAGTTATAAGTGGGCATTTAATGTGTGTATTTCCCCTCATAGCCATGCACTTTTTACTATTATTTCTTTATTTAAAAGAAAATTTTAAAATAGCAACAAATATTTCTCATTGGTACCCATTTATAAACTAAAGAATGTAATTTAGAAAATGATGTGGAAGTAGCAAGTATGAGAAATAATGTTATGTTCACATATTATTCAACAAATATTTATCTAATGCCTACAGTGTATATAGTTCTATATTACGTGTAATTAAGATAAACCAAACTAGGAAGTCCTTTAAAGAGCTCACAGTGTATTAACATTTGACTTAAAATGCGCAAAATTTTACCAATTTCACAAAAATAATGAGCTTTCTTCTTCCTGCTGTTTACCCTTAGTAGGCTTCTGTAGACTCATAAAGTTCTAGGAAATTGAGCTTAAAAATCCTTGCCCTGGGGGGAAAGCTTATCACATCTGGCGGTTCTCTTCCTGGCCTTGCTGGAGGAGGGGCTTATGTTTGGTGCAGTTCCCACACAGCTTGCAGTGAGGCTGTAGCATCAGTAAGTAGTCTGTCTGAGACAATGTTCATGTAAGTGGCCAGGGTGGTGCCTGACTTTAAGAATTAGTAGGTTAGAACCTCCAGTACAAAAGAGGTCTAAGGATGAGTCTTCTGCTACACAGAACTAATTCCAAAAAAATAAGATCAGAGCTCTTGACATTTAGGTGGTAATTATCCAAGCAATCCTCTTTTCGGACTGATTGTGAATGCTGCAATTGAAAGGGTCAGAGGTAGTCTAAACATAAGGAAAACAAAAGCAAAAAGTCAGGGGCATGGAAATTCTGCACACCAGATGCTTTGTGTGCCCACAGGGTAATTGAGAATTAAATGTGGTAATGGAATTACACTACTTTTATTGGTTCTGTGAGGACAAGTACTTGGTAGTACCATTTATGTCCTGCTTAGCATACTTTGGGAGCTGAGTAAATATTAGTAACTTATTGAATAGCATATGCATCTCAACTGCCATGGAAATCTGTGAGTGCAGAGCACTGCGGGGATGGTGGTAGTGGTGGTGATGATGATACTGAGAAAGTGATTCACGTGACTTTTCTAGTTTGTTTCATCTCTTCAGTCTACTTTCCAGTTTGGATCTAATTACGTTCAATTGAGTTGCCTGTGTTTCCTCTGAGCTGTTAGTGCAGGTTTCTCCAGGCAGGATTGGTAATGAGAATGTCTATGTTCAGTTCACACTGTGCCTAGGCCGGTTCTAGGCACCGTAGCCAGCTGCCTCTAGTTGATATGCACCTCTGTGAAGTACCAGCCATTGCTCGCCTTTCTTGTAAGTTGTTGTTATGCCTGTCCTGTAATCTGTGCATTACCATTCTGCTTATAGCCTTACTTGGAAAAAATTCCCAAGTCATGTAGATGAATCACACACGATACAGCATTTTTAACAACAGCACCCTTTGCATTTTTGTCAAAATTCAGTACCAGAGTTTTCCTATTTCTTTTGCCATCTTTAAGATAGAATTTCTATTTATATCTCCATCAGTTTTCTTATCCTTAAAGAAATGATGGTCTTTGAAGTGTGGAACTGCCTTAGTCAAAGTTGTTGCCGCACTGAGAGTGGGAATCACTTGAGAGGCACTTTGTTAATTTTCTTTAAAAAAAGAAACTACTAAAGATTTGTGACTCTTGAATGTGAGTTGATTTTAAAATTCCATTTTTCTAAATGTAGAGTAGGGTTTATATTGCTAATATCATGACATGCTTGCCAAAGAGAATAGTTTGTAAATCCTAAACAGACTTCCTGTAACCATGTGTTGAATTTCCAGCTGTGTTGAATCAGACTTTGATCCCTCTTAAGAAGATAAATGCAATATCTGCAGTTTCTGATGGCAGGAGTGGAGGAGACACTTGGGGATGAAATTATAAAAGCCAAGTCCCTGTCCAGATAAGAAATTGAAGGGCCCCTGGGTCAAGTAATTATTTCATCGTCCCTTTTTTTCAAAATATGTAGGCTGCTTCTGCAAAAAATAAAAAATTAAAAAAAAAAAAAAACACAACCCACAAATGAGATGCTGTTGTTAAACGCAGTATGCAGGATTAGATTTGTTTCCTTCCAATAGAATTACTTTCTTTAATCAGCACTCTTATAAATGGCACACCTGCCTAATTAGAACAAGTTCTAGACTCCAGGATACAGTGTGAGCATTTCAATTAACTCCGCACAATTGGTAACTGTTGTAGCCGATGTTCTTAGAAAATCTTTGCTTCTCTTTTCATACTGCTCTGTGGCTATGCTTTTATTATTTTTTACTTCTGAGTCAGCCTTTGATGGTGAGAATTTTCAGTATGTGGTCATTGATACATTTTTGTTGTTGTTCCTGTATGATTTCTTTAAATGAAAAAAGAAGTGGCATCTTTTATGGATAGATGTGGGGATGCTTTTAAATATTTTTATTTTATTAGATTTTATTTACTTATTGTCACTCTTAAAATAGAGAACTCTCATCACTGTGACAAGGAAGTGAAATACATCAGTCACTTGCAAGATCTCCATACATTAACAATAATAAATCCTTGTGCCCAGAGTAATACAGAAACTCAATCCACAGAGCCAGTAAGAATGATATAATGCTCCCTCACAGAACCAATTACCCACAGAGAAGTATAATGAGCAGGGGAGGTGATACAGTAAAAACCTATATAGCGAGAGTAAAATTAGGATAAAATTGTTGCCTGTGTAAAGTCTTACAGTAAGTATATCTCCAATTATCTTCTGGAAAAAAATTAGTGTCTTTTCTGGTCTAAAATCACGACGGAATGGCAAGAACAGTCTTGGAATAAAACAAAAGGGTACATGAGAGTAGAGAAAATGGCGATAGGCACGTGGTCAACAGAGTTCTGTTGTGCCCTGAAGGATCTGAAGTCGACCTGGGGCTGTTCTGAGGAAGTGCAGGGCACCAGCCCTCCCTGCTGAGGAATGGCTGCACTGGCCACGGTCACTGCAGATGCTGAATGCTCCGAAAAACAAAACGATTTAGATCATCACAGGAAATGTCTACTTTTCGAGTTAGTGTGTTTCCAAAGACCATATTTTAAGCAGATTGCTGTGAGGGAAAATCCTGAGCATGCACAATCTATATCCTAATTAGGAGAGTGCTTGATCTGTTCCAACAGACATCACTTTAATAAGTGGGTTAAGTGGCAACAAACAAAGTCTAGGTTTTTATTAGGTAAGTGTCAAATAGAGTGCTGAATTGGCAGAAACAAAAACAAAAAACCTTAATGTGTACTCTAAAAACAACAGGAGCAGTCTTCAACCTCTATTTCTGCAGTGCTATCAGTTGTGAAGTTTGGGGACAGTTCTTCATTACCAGTAATTAGGCACCAAAGTATGTAAAATATTTTCTTTTAAAAATAGACTGAACAGATCTATGTTTCTATTATAATTTTCATGCTCCCACTACAGAGTATTCCTCTTACTTGGCTTTTTTTCTTTACTGTACTCTCTCTTGAAAGGGGAAGAAGGCGTGGGTGTCACCACAAGTCGGTGCTGGCACCTGGTCATGGCCCCAAGCATGTCTTCTATATAACCTATGGTGACTGTTACTGAGCAGTCCCTGATATACTGGGGAGATAATTTTCCTCCCAGCCGATTCTTAAATTTTGGTTTGGTCTTGTGAGATTATGTCTAGGGAAGTAGTTAGTAAACATAAAATGTCATTTATTATGTATGTCAGAGTATAAAAAAAGGCTTCAGATTGGACAGTGATGGAACCCACCTGTGGTCATTAAGGGTATACATGAAAATACGGGACAGTAGTCAGTATTTTGTTTGGGACCTGTGAATTGGAGAAATCAGTTCCCAGCCTGAAAGCCATTTATTCATTTGTTCATTCATTT
Organism: Perodicticus potto; assembly: GCA_963574655.1. NCBI lineage: Eukaryota > Metazoa > Chordata > Mammalia > Primates > Lorisidae > Perodicticus > Perodicticus potto. The sequence continues at coordinate 4,179 of CAUYRH010183151.1, forward strand.
ATTCAGTAAATGTGCTTTGCCTGGGACTGTTGCGATGAACAAAGTCTCTGGCTTCTTAATGAAGCTTATGGTTTAATAAGGGACACAAAATACGCAAAGAAGTGATGCATACTACTTTAGGTGGTGATTAAGTGCTATAAAGAAAGATAAAGATGGAGGATCTAGAAGGGTGTTTGTGCTCTGGGACAGCCCTTCTAATTAGGTGATACCTAAATCCAGCTCCAGATGAAATGAGGGACCAACCATGAGGGGGAAAGCAAAGGTGAAGGGCTTGGCATTAGCAGGGTGGGCTTCCTCCATCATTGTGATCACGTGACCTTAGGGAGACTTTTAACTCTCCTGGACAACGGAGACATAAGGAGCTGCCAGGCTTTATCTCACAGGGTTTGTGTTTAGCACAAGTGAGGCACTCGAGAAAAGCATTTTGGTCAACAATAAAGCATGACTTAAACTTCAGTGTCCAGTATAGTATATGACAAAGGGGCACAAGTTCAAGACATCCAGAAGGGTTTTTAAACAGCCCTTTCACACAACTTGTTTTGGAGTTACAGAATTGAGTTGTCTGAGCTAAATAAAGTATACTATAGATTTCTCCAATGATGAACCGCTTGGTACTTGAGGGTTGAGGATTTATACTGACGTTTGTTTGCTTTGTAGTGTTATTTATTAAGATTTTATATTTGTTGGCTCGGCACCTGTGGCCCAGGCAGCTAAGGCGCCAGCCACGTACACCTGAGCAGGCGGGTTCAAATCCAGTCCGGGCCCACCAAACAACAATGACAGCTGCAACCACAAAAATGGCCGGGCGTTGTGGTGGGCGCCTATAATCCCAGCTACTTGGGAGGCGGAGGCGGGAGACTTGCTTGAGCCTAGGAGTTGGAGGTTGCTGTGAGCTGCGATGCCACGGCACTCTGTGTTAGAATCAATAAAAATTAGAACTGGGAAAGGCCTTAGAGATTATCCAATCATAGAACACTAAATGATTTGATTTGGAAAGAACCTTTGAAGAGTCCTAGATCCCCAATTTATGCAAGACAACTTTGTACACTGTTGGATCCTCACCATTCTGATGAGGCCCAATCAGCCTCTCCATGGTCTTCCTGGATTACAGGGGCCTCTTATTGCCTTGAGAATAATCCATTGCACAAATACTGTATTATTCCACTTATTTAAGGTAGCTAGAATGGTCAAACATAGAGACAGAAGGTTGAATGGTGGTTGCCAGGAGTTGGGGATGGAGGAATGGGAAGTTAATTGTTAGATGGACACAGAGTTTGAGCTTTGCAAATTGAAAAGAGTTCTGGAGATGAATGGTGGTGATGGTTGCACAATATTTTGAATGTATTTAATATACCATTGAACCGTGTACTTAAAATTTATTAAAATGGGAAGTTTTATGTTATATATGTTTTACCACAATATAAAAATAAAATAGTAAATAAGCAGGAAAGAAAAGATCAATCCATTCTACTGCTGGGTAGCTGTGTTGGAAAGTCTCTCTGCTGTACCTCCTACTGGCCCCAGTTTTGTACTCTGGAGCCACAAGAGCTAATCTAACCCTTTTACCTGGATGCAGACACCCATCTCATCTCCTCCAAACAGTTCCTTCAAGTTTAATAGCCCCTATTTTGTTTTGTTTTGCTTTACACTTTGAATCATGTTCAAGATGTAGTCCACACACGGTGACTGGCTGATATGCTTTTTAAATGTCTCTCAATCTATTGGTTTTTCTGTATCTATTTTTTGCACTCTCACTTACTGTCTTCCTTTTAATTTATTTGTTGAAGAAACTGGGCCACTCGTTCTCTAGAGTTTTGGTACTAGCATCTCCCTGCTCTATAGATTAACGTGTTCCTCTGTCCTCTGTCTTTCCTCTGAGTCAGTAAGTGGATTGAGAGACTTTGTTTTATAAATGCTTATAATCCAACTACAGTTGTCCCTTGGTATCTATAGAGGACTGGTTCCAGGAAACCCTGCCCCCCCCATGGATACCAAAATCCACAGAGGCTCAAGTCCTTTATATAAAATAGTACAGTATTTGCATATAACCTGCACATATCTTTCTGTATACTTGAAATCATCTCTAGATTACTTGTAATAGCTAATACAATGTAAATGCTGTGTGTAAATAGTTGTTATACTGTCTTGTTTAGGGAATAATGATAAGGAAAAAACGCTGGGTATATTCAAAACAGATACAATTATTCTGTTCACCTTTTTGAGACAGAATCTCACTGTGTCACCCTGGGTAGAATACTATGGCATCACAGCTCACAGCAACCTCAAACTCTTTGGGCTTAAGTGATTCTCTTGCCTCAGCCTCCTGAATAGCTGGGACTACAGGCGCCTGCCATGACGTCTGGTTAGCTTTTGGTTAGAGTTGTCATTGTCGTTCAGCAGGCCTAGGCTGGGCTCAAACCCGCCCGCCTCAGTGTATGTGGCTGGTGCCCTATTCACTGAGCTATGGGCGCTGAAGCCCTTTTTTTTTTTGTCCGAATATTTCTATTCATAGTTGAATCCCCAGATGCAGAACCCACAAATATGGAGAACTGACTATAGATGGTAATTCAGTCCAGGTCTTTTTTGAGAGTGAAGGAGTACAGTGTTACTTTTCCCACAACTTTTTGTTTGGAAAAGTTGTAAACATGAACAAAAATGGAAAGAATAATCTAATGGGCTGGGTGGGCATGGTGGCTCACGCCTGTAATCCTAGCACTCTGAGAGGCCGAGGCAGGCGGATTACTTGAGCGCAGTAGTTCAAGACTAGCCTGTGCAAGAGTGAGACCCCATATCTAAAAATACCAGGTTTTGTGGTGGGTGCCCATAGTCCCAGCACTTAGGAGGCTGAGGCAAGAGGATCACTTGAGCCCAAGAGTTTGATGTTGCTGTGAGCTATGATGCTACAGCACTCTATCCAGGGCAACAAAGTGAGACTCTGTCTCAAAAAATATCTGATGAATACACCTGTGCCCTTCACGTAGATTCACCAGTCGTTAACATTTTGCCACTTTTGCTTTCTTTCTCCCTCTCTCTGCACTCATATTCAAACATGCTTTATTTTGTTTTCGAGAGTAAGTATAGACATCATAGCACATTAGTCCTAAATATTTCAGCACATATTTTCTTCTACATTATCACAATTGTATTTACGCAAGAAATTTGTATCTACTTTACGTATTGTCTTATATAGAGTGTATATTCCCCTAATGATCCCAGTAATGCCCTTTAAAGCTGTAAGTATTATTTTTTTTTTTAATCCAGAATCCATCCAAGGATTACAAATTATGTTTAGTTTTCTGGTTTTTTTTTTTCTGAGACAGAGCCTCAAGCTGTCACCCTGGATAGAGTGGTATGACATCACAGCTCACAGCAACCTCCAATTCCTGGGCTTAAGCGAGTCTCTTGCCTCCGCCTCCCAAGTCACTGGCACCACAGGCGCCCGCCACAACGCCTGGCCATTTTTTGGTTGCAGCTGTCGTTGTTTGGCGGGCCTGGGCTGGATTCGAACCCACCAGCTCAGGTGTACATGGCTGGCACCTTAGCCCATTGAGCCACAGGCGCCAAGCCACAAATTATGTTTAGTTTTCATGCCACTTTAGTTGCCTAAATTGGTTCTGCCCCTTTAGAGGTCTTACTTGACATTGACATTTTTTGATTGCTCCTTGATTGGGATTTACTTGATTATTCTCTTATAATTGGACGAAGGGTAAATATTCCTGGCCAGAATACTGTTTAGGCAGTGCTGAGTCCTATAGAACAGCACATGGAAGGTACATGATATCAGTTTGGCACATATTGGTTAAGGAGGAAATATCTCCAGACTTCTCCATGTTAAAGGTACCTTTCCTCCATTGTAATGAATAAATAATCAAAATGGTTGGTTTCTTAATAGTTGCAATTTTTTTTTCTTTCTTTCTTTCTTTTTTTTTTAATTGAGACAGAGTCTCACTATGTTGCCCTGGTAGTGCCATGGTGTCACAGCTCACAGCAACCTCAAACTTTTGGACTTAAGCGATTCTCTTGCCTCAGCCTCCCGAGTAGCTGGGACTACAGGTGCCTACCACAATGCCCAGCTAGTTTTTGGTTGTAGTTGTCATTGTCGTTTGGCAGGCCCGGGCTGGGTTTGAACCTGACAGCTCTGGTGTATGTGGCTGGTGCCCTAGCAGCTGAGCTACAGGCACCAAGCCCATTAATGGTTCCAATTTTAAAACATGCCATGGGTCATGGGCTAAATCGAATGGAAGAGATAATGAGCACTTTAGTAAAAAGCTGTTGCCACTGATGGAAAGATCATTGTTCTGAGGAATGATGGGGGAGGGAGACACATGGGAAACGTGAGAAAGGGGTTCTAATGAAGACAGACTTGTGTTTGAGTCCAGCTCTTACTTAATTCGAACCTATGCAACTTTAGAAAAGTTACGAATTTCTCAGATCTTCTGTTTGTTAAAATGATTAAATGAAGTAGTACAGGAGCTGCCTCTAGCTTATCCGCTGCCACAGGGCAGTTGCGTAGATGATGATGAGGAAGAACTCGCCCAGCAGAGCTTGCTGGGTATTTTCATCGTTAGACCTGTCCGTGAATGTTCATTTTGGGAGATTTGTTTAAAATACTCAGACATCTTGATGAGAAAATGTGATCAACAGGTTAGGTGCCTGTGTGAAAATTCAAAGAAAGAAATTAAGCACTTGGAGATTTTTGGTTCCATTTTCAAACCTCTTGTCTGTAATGGACTTGTGTAGAATCCACTTGCTCAGACCTCTTTCTGACTACAGTCCGTTTTACCTTATTACAAGGAATTATTTTTTAAAATAGTTTATGTGTAATCTGAGTGAAAATAGTGGATAATAATACCTTCACATTTATTACTGTAAAAGTTTCATTTCATACAAATGACAATTTTTTAAAGTTAATTAGACTCGGCTACACTGAGGTTAGCAAAAAGTGCTTTGAATTATCAATAATTCAGCAGGGCAGACATTTCTGTATAATGCAGTGGTTTTATAGAGTATTGTGAGATAGTTATCCTTAAAATAAATGGTTGTGAGCATACATCAGCATGGTGGGGTTCACTTGAATGTAGCATGAAGTGATAGCATCTATGCTTTCTATTATTGGGCAGAGTATGGGACATCATTCTTTCTGGCCATGAACTGCTAGCAACCTTTGTCCTTTGTGTTACCTTTAGTTAAAAACGAAAAATGAACATGAATGCTGGCTGATGGCCATGTCTCTCTCACAGCTAAAAATTCCTCTGGGAAAGAAAAATGGGATTGGGAGATTTGGATTTGTTTCATTGCATGAATGATATGTGACATTCTGTAAATTATTTATCACTGCAAGGATGGCTGCAATGGCTTGAACATTATTATATCAAATGAAAGCAGGAATCCCATTAGTACAAGGACTGGGTTTCAGCTAGAATCTATCAGGGGAATGTTGTCACTTTAAAACCAGATTGTTCTTTTAATTGCTATTTAAAGGAACAAAAGTGTTCCCAAGGTACTGCAGTTGAGCAGTTGCAAGTAATAACTATGGATCCATAATTATGCAGTGCTGATTATCTGGCATTTAAAAAACTGTGGCTGGAGTCAGTGACCAATTTGTTGTAGCTTATCTTTTTTGGTTTTCTAATACGGAATGTTTTATACTCTGCTTTTTAACTGGGGCTATGAAAACACATTTGCATAGCTACCTCACAAAGTAAAGCCTATGCATATTAAAAGAACAAATTAAGCTGAAAGTAAGGGCAAGATAATGAAGGCTCATGTTGTAAAATGAAATAAACAGTTACATTAAACAATTTTGCAAATGCTGGGTCATGAGATGAGTTTTTGTTGTTGTCGCAGGGAACCAAGGCATTAGTTGGAATCATTATAGCCATTTGAAATATTATCTTAGAGACGAAGGGATTTTTTTAAGCTTGCGTATGTTTCCTTCATTTATTCAGTTAGCAAATATATTTTGAGCGCCTACTGTACACCAAGCAATGTATTAGGCATTTGGGATAGGGTGGCTGAACAAATGAAGTTTATCCTATTCTGATGTATATTTAGAGAGCTAGACCTAGCAAAAATCTTGTTTTTAATTTACATTTATAAACATTTGTGATTACATTGCTCTGAATTTTTGATTCATGAGATTCAAATATAAAGATATCATAGTAACGTTCAGATGGCTAGCAGGCAACATGTGTGAAGGCTTGGAATATACAAGAAAATTTTAGTTTGCATACAGTTTTGGCTATTCAAAATAATGTGACCAGATCTGTAGGCACAGTCAACTAGTCATTATGGATGAGAATACTAGCATTGCTGATAGTAGTAAATAACAATGGAGACACTAAGATGTATGTAGATTTATACATTGTTAAAAGCAATTTTCATAGTGAGAGTTAAAGGGTGCTAGGGGGCTAGACAAATGTTTTGTTGTTTCTTTCATAAAGTGAGAATGTCAGAGATTGAGGCTTTTATCTTCTTTGTTTGGTATGATGTGGTTTACTTTTGAAGGCCTTGATACCAGAAAAGCATTATTAGTGATCTTTTCATTTTCTCAAATAATACCGTAGAATTTTAGTTACTGCTTATTCTAACTCTATTCTTATGTTACCTAAAAACATATCTATGTTTTACGTCAAGTACTTAATCGGTGAATAATAGTAACCTGCATTACAACATTTGATAAAGTTTAGTCTGACTAGATGATATTCATGAACTATAATGCGGCATAGATAAATCAATTTATTATAGGCATATAGATTATGGGAACAATTGACATTTCAAATGACTCCTTAGTAATGTTCATTTCAGGAAAGCTATATAATATATAATATACACAAAATCTTAGATTTCATTATTTAAATGAAATTACTTCTAAGTCTTTAATACTGCCCTTAAATATTACTAAGGTAATACTTCAGTATTAAACAATGTAAGTGATTTTTTTATTTGCAGAAAATGTTGATTTGGAAACCTTATGTAGCAGTTTTTCTTTGTTAAAGAAATATATGAAAAGTTGTTGATTTTAATGTTTTTAATTTTAATTTTATCATAGCCCCGTGCTGATCCCATTCCAATATGTAGCTTCTGTTTGGGGACTAAAGAATCAAATCGGGAAAAGAAACCAGAAGAACTCCTCTCTTGTGCAGATTGTGGCAGTAGTGGTAAGTTGTAATTTTTGTATTGTGTAGGGACATCCCATTATCTTTATCGCATTTATCTCCCTATCTGTCAAAACTATATATTTGTTATTTAAGGTAATTATGTAGTAGTAGATTTTAAGTTTTAAAAGAGAAAGGAAGGAGGGAAAAGTCTGAGTATATTAGCATTGACGTGTACATATTACATGTTTATACAGGACTATGAATATTTATGATTAAGCTTTCATTTTATACAAACATTTGTAATGCAGTGTAAGACTTCTACATTGTAGGTAGATTCAATGTAGAAAATTCTATGCTTTCACGCTGAACAGAACTGCATTCACTCGTATGTAATCTGAAGTCTCAAGATATTTGAGTTGGTGCCCGTAGAGTTTCAGGTCCTGACACCTACTGGTAAAATGTAACATTACAACCCAGCTCTGTGTGACACTGAGTGGAAGGGACAGTATTCTGGAAACTAATGATAGAGTCAAGACATCAGACATTAAAGAAATTCAAATAGCATAGAATAAGGTTAGATAGGGATGATTTGTGCAGAAGGTTATCCTTGAAATCAGGAAATTTTTGGCAAGTTGTAATGCTCCACTTTTAAGGTACTGGAGTGTTTATACTGCTCTTTCTCACTGTAAGATTTTAAGATCATTTTTAGCGCCAGTTCTATAATGGAAATTTAAAGACAAACTATGCTTACATTAATTTGTTTTACTAGCCAGTCTTCCTTCTTGTTAAGGTGGTTACATTTGCTTATGTCTCTCTCTCACACGCACACCAAACAGATTGAGTGGTAGTTATTAGCTTTTTAAAAACTAATCTTTCTATATAAACATTTAATTTTTTTTCCTAGAGTACTGAAACTTTGCCCCCCAAAATCTTACTTTAAAATTCATTATTGAATATTTCTCTAGTTATAGTAATCTTACAAGAAAACAAACCTGCAAAACACCATAGCTTACTCTCGTTTAGGAAGTTGTAAAATATTGTGATTAAGAGGAAACTCAAGAGCCGGACATAGCCTAGCTCTTCTACTTTGAGTTAGTTACTTAACCATTCCAAGCCTGTTTCCTCATTAGAGAATTAGGAATAATGGTAGCACTTACCTCTATGGTTTTATGGGAATTAAACATGAGGGCACAAGTAAATAGCCTAGCACAGGTTCTACAAGAACTGTGATAAGTATACTATAAATGTCAGCCATTTTTATGGGTTGGCATGTTTGATGTCAGTCGTCCTTGATTGCTGCAAGTAATTTAAAATCCTACCACTTATGACAGCTGCTTGATGGCTGGATAGAGGAAATGTTTCATGCTGAGGAATGACAGTGTTGTGCAATGATTCTTACTCCTCATATGACGGTTTAACTTGATAGGCCCTCTGTGGTTTAGCAGCTTTCAGGACCTAAGTAGGAGGGAGAGTCTTGGAAATAAGACATTTCAAATCCTGCTTGAGAAATGTATTCTGACAGTCTTTTTGATGGGCTTTACAGATTCATTAAAATTCTTTTACCTGGCCATGGTATCATGGATAGTGACAAAAGGGCATGGAAACATTATCTGTATGTTCAGTTTAATCCATTTCAACCCCACAAGATCCCTGTTTTTTGCTGGTTTGGTAGTGCCTCATTCATCAGTTCTGACTTTGTCGTTATCTTTTGGATTTTCTCATGAGGCTCATTCTGAATGAATTATTCTTTTGTGTAACTGCCCGATCAATTTAGTGGTGTTCATTTGTCTAGAGTTTACCCTTTATGGTTTTTAAGGTGGTACTTTAAAAACACCCTTCACTGTTTTATTTCTTTAGTATCTATTTGTCTGGATCCCTAGACAGATTAAAGACATACTTAAATGCGGGAAGAAAAGTTCCCTTCATATATTTCCTTACCTCTGGTGAAACACTTGAGTTGATATGGAGTTCGAGATTGTTATCTTCTAGATCGTAACTTCAGGGCCTCCTTCATAGGGTATAAAGGCGTAATTCTAAACAGGTAGATCTTAGATTTTCTGATGTAATCAATCTCCCTTCGTCTTTCCCAGATTGAAGACCTGCCAAAGAGGAGGTTGGTCTGCTTTATATTTGAGGTCACTGATCCCCTTAAAGTCTCTCACTTTTTTAAAGTCAAGCTAGGGGTGTGTAGGTGTAGTGTTAATGTTTGTTGTCTTATTTCAAAAATACCCTTTTGTTTTTTCTTTTAACAGGGAAGAATGGCTTAAGGGTACTGTGTAGAGAGTTTATGTAGCTAGGGTTATTTTCTGTGCCAGTCTTCAAGTAGAGAGAGCCAGAGGCTTTGGAGCCAAGGTACGGGTCATGGCAGAAATTCAAGCCCTGGGGTCATCATGTCTCTTTGTTCAGGGTAGAGGATCCCTCAGAGTGCTTCTGTGGACTTCTGCAATGGGATCTGGCTCTAGTGGGAAGGTTCGCTTAATCTTTCTTTGAGTGTGCTTGATTTGGCCATTTTAATCAAAAAAGCCATTGTCTTTGTAGTCATTTACTACATTTGGTAGATCAGAAGACTACCAGACTTTGTTGATTGTTCATCTTTAAATTGAAGGGTCAAAATAAAATGTGGTTCATTTTAGGGCATTTGAGGATGCTTGTAGTTTTAATCTCTTTTGTGACACCTTGGTAATAAGGAAAAAAGAATACATTAGAACAGCATGCCTCAGTACTGCCCTCTGAAAATGCTGGGAACCCCATTGTTACAGTGCAATCTGACATCTCCAGTGGGAATTACAAATTGAGGATTACAGATTAGTTACTACCCCTAGTTGACCTTAGGGAAGCGGCTGCTTTCTCACACTCAAAAGAGTCCATTGGTTCTGGGATTGAATTGAGACTGTTCAGAATGATCAAAGGGGTCCCTAACATAAGATGTTTATGTGAAAAAATAGCCATAGCGGTATAAAACCAGAAAAAAGAAATATAGATGGCAGCCTATAAGGAAGATCATATTTAAATGTGTTTCCCAGATGTGCCTGATGCTTTTTAGTCATCTCTGTCGGAAGTACCATTTGTATGATGTCACATTTAGACTATGCTTAGATTTCATAGACATGAGTAATAACTGTTTCTTTCTGCTTACATCATAAAGTAAAGCCAATTAGAAATGTCTCAGTTTTTAAGATGGCTCAGTGCTTCAAATGGGCAGTATTTTTTAAACTGTTTTTTTTCCCCCTGCTAAAAGTCCTTTAAAAAAAAATATCATTTGAGTTTATAGTAGTACAAATGTGAAGTGAGGTCCATAGTGCAAGACGCCCCAAATGTGGTGTCCCCAGCCCAGCGTTCCAGTTGTTTTTACCGCTTGCTGCAGGCTGTGTAACTGTAGTCTTCCTGGTCTGTACATGTGGAGGATGATGTCTGCATCCTGCATCCACATGACTGTTGTGCGGATACAATGAGGTAATGATGTAAAGATGAACTATGAAACATTAGAGAAATGCAGAGCATTATTCTAAACACTAATATGAATGGAAATCATCAGATAGTCTTCAGGTCTGTGGAAGTGTTGGGACTAGGAAGTGATTTTACTTGACTTTCATGGATCAGCCTACTTTGAAATTAACACTGTTATATTCTCTTTGCCTCATTAAGACCAAATTATCTTTAATTAGCTTCACATAAGTATTAGATATTATACCAAATGAAATTTTGTGTCTGCTGCTCAGATTGCTGGGTGGTTAAATCTTACTTACAGATGAGTTGTGTGCATGTGTGTTTTCAAATTAGCAAATCTAAGATAAGTGTACAGTTCAGAATTACAGCATCATTCTAAGTGGAAGCTCATTGAAACGGGAGACAAGAAAGGCTTCTGTGATGCAGCTGGGAGAGTGAGAAAAATCCCTTTTGTACAGTAAAGGGAGCAAGAGCCATGAGGTAGACTATCAGTACGCCCTCAGGAGACCTGAAGTTATGTATTAACCCTGAACAAAAATGTGTGTGACTCTTAGAGGGAGTCATACACATACACCTATATGTACATCCCTATACTGATAGGGGCAGTATAGGGATATACATATAGGCATATTTAAAAAGATACCTAGTTGTATTAAGTTACTCCAGGGATCGGTTGGTTAGTCATCCCATTTCACACTGTCTGGGCACAGATTGAATCATTATTTTGGAAAGGAGACCTTTAACTAGAGCAGTGGTTCTCAACCTTCCTAATGCCGCAGCCCTTTAATACAGTTCCTGTGGGTTGCGACCCACAGATTGAGAACCGGGGAACTAGAAAGATAGAATCCAAAGAGGAATAGGTAGAGAGAAGAGGAAAATGAGTACCATATCCTAAACAGCCCAAAGCTGGTCTGACCATTCAAAGGGATGTTAGTTATTTCACTAAAATTGTGCTTATTGTGGCCTCTATGTAGCAAAACCTAATGCTCACTTTTCATTCTTCTTAAAATCTGATCGGCATCTTTCAACCCGCTCCAGATACTCCTCTCAGCTGTATTTGACCTCGTTGAGAACTTTTTTTCTTGAACGGTTCTCTTCCTTTGGCTTCTGTGACGCCATTTTCTTGGTTTTCTCTCTACCACTTCTTTCCGTGTTTTTTATTAGCTCCTGTGCTCTCTCCATCCCCTAAATGTTTCTTTAGCCCTCCCTTGTTGGCCCTCACTTTGCCTTCTCCAGGTCCTTAGGTACAAACATCTGCAAAACTTTTTCCACATGTCCACCCCTTCACCACCTCAAAGTTAATATCTAGAATAGCTCATCAACCTTGCACTGCTCCCCCCAGAAATCCTAACAAACAGCAGCCCGCTTCTCCTTAAGGATTTCCCATTTTGGCAAATGGTATACACTGTCAGCCGCTCATTCAGTTATGCAAACTAGAAGTGTGGAGCCATCCTCTGTCCTCTTCTGTCACACCAAAGAATCACCAAAAAACATTGATTCTAAATCCTAGTGTATAAGGCTAGGCATGGTGGCTCACGCCTGTAATCCCAGCACTCTAGAAGGCCAAGGCGGGTGGATTGCTTGAATTTAGGAGTTTGAGACCCCGTCTCTAAATAGCCAGATGTTGTGGCGGACGCCTGTAGTCCCAGCTACTCGGGAGGCTGAGGCAAGAGGATTTCTTGAGTATGAGAGTTTATGATTGCTGTGAAGTGTGTTATCAGGGCACTCTATCAGGGGCAACAAAGTGAGACTCTCAAAAAACAAACATATAAACAAACAATCCTAATATATATCAGACATCTTAATTATATCCATACCCCACCCAGATCTGCTAAGCTTAACCCTCTTTCTTTCGATCCATTTTCCATACGGTACTCTAAGCTACTTTTTAAAATTATAAATCTGGCTCAGCGCCTGTGGCTCAAGTGGCTAAGGCAGCAGCCACATACACCTGAGCTGGCAGGTTCGAATCCAGCCCAGGCCCGCCAAACAGCAATGAAGGCAGCAACCAAAGGAAAAAAAAATGGCCTGGCATTGTGGTGGGCGCCTATAGTCCCAGCTACTTGGGAGGCGGAAGCAGGAGACTCATTTGAGCCCAGGAATTGGAGGTTGCTGTGAGCTGTGACGCCACAGCACTCTATCCAGGGTGACAGCTTATGGCTCTATCTCAAAGTAAATAAATAAATAAATAAATAAATAAAATTATAAATCTGATCACAGAATTTTTCAGTGGCTACCAGTTACTCTTGGGAAAAATTCAAATTCTTTAATGTAGCCTCAAAACTCTTCTGGTTTGGGCTCCTGTCAACCCTATCCTACATCACTATTCCCTTCATACATAGTCTACACATTGGTTATATTGAGCAGCTTTTCCCTCCTTGGATGTATCATATTCTTATCTCCCTTTGTTCTCCCATCTTCCCCTGCTCTGCCCTTCATCCAGTCCTATCTAATTCCACTCATATTTTAGATCTTTTTTTCTTCTTCTTCTTCTTATTATTTTTGAGACAATCTTACTCTGATGCCCAAACTAGAGTATCTGTGGCATTGTCCTAACTCACAGCAACCTCAAACTCCTGGGATCTCCTCAAACTCATGTGATCCTCCTGCCTCAGCCTCCTGAGTAGCTGGGACTACTGGTATGCATCACAATACCTGGCTGATTTTTAGTAGAGACAGAGGTCTCATTCTGGTCTTAAACTCCTGAGCTCAAGCAGTCCTCCCACCTTGGCCTCCCAGAATGCTAGGATTATAGGCGAGAGCAACTGCACCTGGTCTTTTAGATCTATTCTTTAGGGAGGTCTTTCTCTTAACCTCCTGCTAGATTTTCCCCTAAGCCATACCGCTGTCAGGCATTAAGGCTAATTCTTGTTTAATGTTTGTCTTTCCTGCTAGACTACATGCTCTAAAAGCAAGGGAACCATGTCTGTCCTTTTCTTTACTGTATCTCCGTGAAGGAAGAACAGATGGATAGACGGATTGTTACACAGCCAGTCCCAGGGCCTCAGTGTCTGAGTCTTCATTCGTTTTCTAATGTTTCTTCAGTTTTCCATTGCTACTAGAATAAATTACCACAGACTTAGTGGTCTAAAACAATACATTTATTATCTTACAGTTGTAGATCAAAAGTCCAACATGGGTCTCACCTGATTATCAAGGTACGAACAGGGTTGGGCTTGTCTCTGGGAGGTCCATGTCCTTGGTCTTTGAGTTGTTGACAGAATTCAGTTCCTTGTGTTTGTAAGACTAAGATCCCCATTGTTTTGCTGTCAGCCACCCACCTTGGCTTGTGGTCCCCTTCCTCCAACCTCAGCAGGTGGAGTCCCTTCCCTCATGTGAACCTCTCTCCTCTCCTTCCCATCTCATCTCTCTAACCAAGCCCGAAAAGGTTCTCTGTTTTTAAGAACTCTTATGATTAGATCAAGTCCAGTCAGGTGACCTGTGATAATCTCCCCATCTCAATGTCTGTACCCTTAGTCACTTCTGCAGGATTCCTTTTGCCATGTCAAGTAATATATTCACAGGTTATGATTATAGGATTTAGGGCACAGACATCTTGGAGTTATTATTCTGTCTGCTACAGAGCCCCCTCCCAACTTTTTTTTCTTCCCACAGCACTTCCTCCGAATGTAATTTCTGCTGGTATGTGGTTCCATTGGAACTTGTTTAATTTTAAATAGTATTCCTTTGGTTTTGCTAGATAAAACTATTATAAGCTACAAGCATTTAATATGTGTTTATGTAAGGATGAATGAGTGAATGACTATATATTATGGCTCTCAAATCTGATAAATTATAAACCACAGTAGTAAAACAAACTCCAGAAAGACAAACCACCATGAATTGTGTCAGCTGAGAGAATGAGAATTTTAGAGGAAATAGTGGGGTTTATGGAATAACTAAATGAGAAGTAAGGAATTACATTATCAGTAGTATTGTTTCCCTTTATCTAATTATTATAGATTGTGTAGTATTATATCAAGACTTAGTCACACTCCTTTGTTATTTTAATGTTGGCTGTAAGAAAAATAAACTGGAAATGTTTCTTTATCCCTCAGCATATTTTACAGAATCATAGAAATTTAGAGCTGTAAGGGATCTATGGCCAATTCTCTTAAGCTAAGAAAAGGTAAAATTGCTGCCTAAAGGAAAGAAAGGCTGAAGATTTTGAAATTTGTTAGGGTAGTTTAAATAGTAGTAGTTTTGATATAATACTTCCTAAAGTGAGAGAAAGCATTAAGAAGAAGAATATTCCTTGCTCTTGATTAAAAATGGCTGAAATCCATTAATTTTCAAAATGTATAATTATTAAAAACTCTATCTTTCACATCTTTGAGAATAAATAGTAAGCTGTAATGTGATGTGAATTACCTTAGTTACTGAATATTAAGCTACAAAGTACAAAAGCAGATTTTAATGCAGAGAAAAATTCAGTGCATTAAATTGAGGTCATATGTGCCAGTGATGTATGACTTACAGGAAGCAATAAAAACGGGGGGTGGGGGAGAAGTAAATGGTATACTTTTAAGCTGATGGGACCCATTTTAAGGGTGGAATTTAAATTGCTTTTTTTTAAAGTTGAATTTTTAACCCCCTCACTATAGAAGGGGGTAAAGTTGGGGGGACTCTGATCAAAGTAGACCTCTCCCTTCCCCCTTCAGAGTCTGCTTCTTAAAGTCGACAAGCTATCTTTGTTTGCTGTTCCAGAGCCGGAAGAGGTGATTGATACCATTTTTATCATATGTTTAAACTTTTTCCTTGCATTCACTTAAAATGAGAGAAGCCCTGGTAAAAGAATAGTGTACAGGGTAAATGCTTCTTCCTGGATGTCTCCTCCTGTCTGAGGTCGTAATCACGTGACAACATTTTATTTTCTCAACATCTTAAATACAGATGTTTAATTTTTTTTTTTTAACTTGGGAATAGTGTGCTTTTATTAACGGTATTGATGATTGATTTTGAATGTTTTTACTTCAAAAAGCCAAATCTCCTGGTGGGTGGAATTTTATGAAGCACCTGTTAAGCTTTAGGGAGGGAGGGCCTTTTTGGCAGCAACCCAAAATACATATTTAAACAATGAGCCTGCCAAAGTCAGGAAATTATAAAACAGTTTTGAAATTGCAGAATCTGCTTTTTTTATTACCCCTCAGTTTTCTTTTGCAGCTTGGTTATAAGTTCTTTCACATGGGATTTACTAATGTTCTTACTACTTAAAGACCAGATTTAGAAAAATAAAATCAAGTTTGGAGATCTCCTTGGGTTTATGTGATAAAAGACCATTAGGTTTTTTGGGTTTTTTTTTTTCGATTTTTTTTTTTTTTGAGACAGAGCCTCAAGCTGTCACCCTGGATAGAGTGCTATGGCATCCCAGCTCACAGCAACCTCGAATTCCTGGGCTGAAGCGAGTCTTTTGCCTCCGCCTCCCAAACAGCTGGGACTACAGGCGCCCGCCACAACGCCCGGCCATTTTTTTGGTTGCAGCTGTCATTGTTATTTCGCGGGCCCCCGGCTGGATTCGAACCCGTGGCTCAGGTGTACATGGCTGGTGCCTTAGCCTGTTGAGCCACAGGCACCGAGCCGACCATTAGGTTTTAAACTGTGTTGCCTTCCAAAAGAGTCTAGGCTCTCTCTCCCCACACCTTGTGGAGGAATCTATTACTCATTGGCTCCTGGCGGGCTCCTTTGAATGGCGTTGCCCCGCAGGGTCCCCGGTATTCCTCTGTGAAGTAAGCAGTAAGACTTGGTATGTGGAGCACTGCTAGGTGAAAAGTGTGCCCAGAACAGTGTGGAAAACACTGGGCAAATGGGGGAAGCCGCTGAGGGTGAGCTTCTTAGCATATTCCATTTGAGCTGGATCTTTCAACTTCTTAATTCTCTCTCAAATTCACCATTTCTGCACCTACTTCCAGGATTTAAACCCAGGAACCCAGGACAAGAAGAAAATGGGATATTTTTTGTCTATCCCAGCAATGGGGTGTTCTTTGTATACTATCAGATTGGCGGGGGCATGTGCACTTGTATTATGTTAAACTGCCCTAGTTTTTCCTTTAGCTATCTGCTTTTGTAAGTTCTGTGATTTCATCAAACATACAGAGCAGGAATTGTTTGAACTTCAGCACCCTGTCACAGTCCAGCAAACCAGGATACTCTGGGTAGATGGTGGTTGATGAAGGCAGCAAGTACAGGAATTTTAACAGAAGCTGTAGGAGTATGAACACCATCTCAGAGCACGGGTTACCATCAGATTCTCAAGGATTTGTGATTGGAGTTGGTATAAACAAAAAACATTTGTTTTTACAGTCATACAGTTACATAGAGGGAAAGAAGACAGGGGAAGAAAATGCAGAAAGGAAAACCCATCGTCAGATGCTCCAATATGTTTATATTTTCAATTTCCTAAGGTTCATTGGCTAACACCGTCAGCTATCTATTAAATGTTAGTGAATGGGAGTTGTAAAAATATCAACATTCCCATCAAGCAATTTGCTTTTTATTCTCATAGGACACCCATCCTGTTTGAAATTTTGTCCTGAGTTAACGACAAACGTAAAGGCCTTAAGGTGGCAGTGCATCGAGTGCAAGACGTGCAGCGCCTGTAGAATCCAAGGCAAAAATGCAGTAAGTACGGCTCTCAGCACGCCAGCTTCAGGAGGCGGTTAATTTGTCAGGGTGAAAGTTTTCCTTTTTATAGGGTGTTGCTATTTTCCTTAAAAAGTTTTAAATACACGTGATGTCAGACTGCGACTGGGATCTTGGTGCACCTTTATTATGTTGTGTTATTGTTAATCCAGAAACATGAGAATTTTTAGACTTTAGCAATTGGTTTCAGTCTCAATTAGTCTCTAATATGTTATATTACAGGATAATATGCTTTTTTGTGACTCCTGTGATAGAGGATTCCATATGGAATGCTGTGACCCACCACTTTCCAGAATGCCAAAAGGTGAACTTTTAAACCATATTAAAAATGTATTTTATTACATACTGGTTAGCCTTGTCCTGATATCTGACGGCTCAGAGGCATATGGGTTCCTTAAGCAAGCAATTTTCTTCATCCCTCCCACCTTCCTTACACTGGATTTGGCACAGGCTGTAAAGAGAAAAATATAAAAACGTTTAGTTTGGGGGTTTTATTTATATGAGAAAGACTCTGATTCAGACACAGGAATGAAAAAGACAGTCCATCTCCCTAAACCAGTCCCCTATTAGAATAATTTTGGAATTTTTAGGTCAAAATTTTAAATGCTCTCCATATTCCTCATTGTAGTGTTTAGAGGTAAGAAATTTTGTATTTTCAGTGATGATGACTCCAAAGTCCTATGACAGGAACCCACCACCATTTTGTTGGCCATGACAAGATATTTTGAGTATGAGCCTCTGACCTATCCTATAGCTAATTAGTGTCTGATGTAATGTGGACTTTCTTCTCGGTTTATTGTGTAAGTCAGCCTAGCTTACCCTTTCCCCCCTCGTTTTGTAATATATTACACATTTAAAAATAACTTTGCATTTTTATTATAAGATTTATACATTTATGTTATGGAAGATTTAGAAAATACAGGTAAACAAAAAAGAAATAAAAAGAAAAATCGATGGGCACTTCCTTTCCTTTCTCCATATATGCTTTAAAGAGAAATGGAACATTCTACATGTGTTTTTGTAACCTTATTTTTTTCCCCTCTTCATAACAAATTGTAAGCATTCCTATATCATTAAATGTTTTCTAAAACATTGTTTTTAATGAGCATGTAGAACTTGATAGTGTAGAAGCTGGGGTTACAAACCTGGTGACTCTGGGCCATAGCTAAGCTTTGTTAGCACATTATTTTTAAAATTTTAACTTTGAGTCTGCTAAGTAGGGTATGCATGCTCCAATTTGTCATAGTTCCACAATTTGTTGTCTTATTTTCCAACTGCATATATATTATACAGTCTAGGTGCTTCCTAAAGGTATTTGATTTTCCAGCCCCTTGTGTAAATTAACCATAATTTATTTAGCCCGTCTCCTATGGTGGATATTATAAATGTTTCTGATTTTTTTCATTAACAAAATTATTTCCTTAAAATAAGTTTCTAAGGAAAGAATTTCTGGAGCAAAGGTTACAAACATGAAAGACTGTATCAGTTTTCTGACGGACCCCCCCAACCCGTATGAGCATACCGGTTTCTCTGTATTGTGACCAACACTCCCCATTACTGTATTTCATTTTTTAAAAAACATGTTAGTGTCTTTGAAATCAGATGCATCCTATAGTCTATAGTATCTTAGATTTGATGAAATGCCGTGTTACTTAAAAATTTTTTACCAATTTGAAAATAGGGAAAAGATGTCTGAATTTTTTTCTTTGAGTGGTGAGATCGAGCAATTTTTGTCTTTGATTCTTGGCTGTTTGTACATCATCATTTGTCAAGTACCTGTTTTATCCATTAATCATTTGTCTGTTGGGGTTTGTACCTTTTTTCTTCTTGATTTACAGAAGCTCTTTTGTTTTTTTTTTCTGTAGTCAAATTCATGTGTCTATATTTATGGATTCAGTTTTAAATGTCAGTCATGCTTATATAAATATCCACATATTTTTCCTAGTACTTGTAACATTTTATTTTTCATATTATAATATTCATCTGTCTGAATTTATTTTTATAAAGGATAGAAATAATTCTTTTCCTTACAGAAAGATGGTGTTCCATCACCACTTATTGAATTGTTTCATCCTTTCCCCACTGATTTGAAATGTGACCTTTTCAATGTGCTAAACTTTTCTACAGGCTTTGGTTGCTGTGGTGTTTTTGTTTCTTATCCATTGACCTATTTCGCTATCCTAGATGTATAGTTTTAATTATTGTAGCTCCACAGTACTTAAAATTTTTAATTTAAAAATGGTATTTTATACTGGTAATTTTTTTAGTGTTGGAAATTTCCAGAAAGAGATGATAAAACAAAAGATTTTTTTTCCTAGAAGTTCCAAAAACTGAATGATTTGAAAATGTCTCCCTCAAATCAAAAGATGTATAGTATCTGAGAGAGACAAGTTTTCATGTGTGTTTATGTGGTGATGGGAGGTTTAGTGACACATTGGGAACAGCTTTATGGAAGGGTTCTGAGATGGGGACAGCCTCTGCTCTCACCACCTTGACTCCAGGGAAATTGACCGTTAGTCATGGCTTCCTGAGGAGAATGGCAAAAGAGAATGACCCACTTTTGGAATAAAGTTCTGCGTGCAAGCATCCATGAGCAGCTTATTACTGCAGCAGTTTATATTTAATAACTTCTCCTAAAATGATACATTAAAATATTTTTTTCATATATATATTAATTCAGGGATGTGGATTTGCCAAGTCTGCAGACCAAAGAAAAAGGGAAGAAAACTACTTCATGAGAAAGCTGCACAAATAAAACGACGATATGCAAAACCCATTGGACGACCGAAAAATAAATTAAAGCAACGATTGTTGTAGGTTGAGATCTTATCAAAAGAAATCTTTTATGGTGTGCTTTAAAATATAGGTGATTGTAACCCCTTTAAATTCCATCAGGCTTTTTAAGTGTCATTTTTGTAAATTCAAGGGATGGAAAATATTTTTCTTTGTGCATAAGCTGTAAAAATTTTTGAAAATAATATTTTTAATTACCATTGGCATTTTGGGGTCTTCTGTTGGCAGTACCTATGATACTAAGTGATGTTTTTCAAGCAGGATGGAAGCAGAACATAAGAATTAGAAACAGTTGTTTGGCCACTTTATTACTGGCTGAGCATTAGAAGGGCTTAATTATACATATAAATATTTTCATAGAAATTTTTTTTTTTTATTTTTTGAGACAGAGTCTCACTATGTCGCCCTCGGTGGAGTTTTGTGGCATCACAGCTCACAGCAACCTCAAACTCTTGGGCTTAAGCAGTTTTCTTGCCTCAGCCTCCCGAGGCAATGCCGACCACCACAATGCCCAGCTATTTTTGTTTGTTTTTTGTTATAGTTGTCATTGTGGTTTAGCTGGCCTGTGCCAAGTTCAAACTCGCCACCCTCGGTGTATGTGGCTGGTGCCATAACCGCTGTGCTACAGGTGCCGAGCCTTCACAGGAATTTTAAAACAAGAGAGGAATTTGTCCCTGTCTATGGTGAATTTCTTTTATCACTCCAGATAACATTTTAGAAAATACCTCTCTCTTCTCACGCGTGGTAAGATCCTTTTTTACCAAATAGGGGCTTCTGAGAAAACTGCAGATGACTGTTTACCCCCAAAGTGTTAGAACCATTTGGCAAATGCACGCATGTGTAGACATACATATAAAATAATATATTTGCAGTGGCCTGCAGATATACTATGATAACCATTTCCACTGTCGTATTGCCATATAATTGCCATTAAAGCCCAGTAGAGCATTTAGCAGGAGTTAGTTAGAAAAGTAAAGATAAGAGGTGAAATGAGTGTGTTTTAACCATGTAGAACATAGATTTGACTATCATTATTGAAGTGTTTATAAAAGAAATCAATAGAGTTGCATACCTGTAGTAGTTCTCTCAGTGTACTGTCACCATCTCCGTAGGCTTAGTGAGAGGGTCATTGTCATTTAGAAATGAATACGTACTCTGCATATGCCTAGAACAAACACCAAGAATCTTACTCACTTGCTACTCTTTTCCCACCTAGTTTTATCTGAAGCAGTTCCCTATATTACCGGCTCTCAGAAAAGTAGTATCTTTCTGCATCTTTATCTCCTTATGGAGACAGGCCCCTTTCTAGAGTTTGCTATGAAAGTTTGTGAAAACTCTATAACCACAGACATTTTAAAATGGATTTTATTTCTTAATTTCCAAAGGCAATTGTGAAACATATTTATGAATAAAATCTTTCCTATTAGTATCATTTGAAGTAGAAATTATGTTTTTGCATTCACCCTATGTAAGCATTGTTCTTGAAATGGGACTGTGTCCTCAGGGCCCAATTAAAAAAAACCAAATTAGGATATAAACTTTCTCAACAAAGGACACAGCTGAAAATTGCGTCTGGCACCAATCCTAACTTTTTGTTTGTCCAAAATTGTCCTTTGAGCTTAGGAGTTTTTAAGACGGTCTAGGGAGTTTTCCTTTTACATGCTTTATAAGCATATTATCCTTTCTGGGCAATCGATTCCAGATACAGTCCAAATGCAGCATTCTGATGTGAAACATTTTAGCCTGGATGAGTTGTTCGTTGGTACCCCTCAACGGCGTCTCATAATGACACCAGAGATCTCCAGCATTAACCTGATTTGGCTGAATTGGTGGCATCAGGCAAAGCTTCTGGCAGTTGAACCTCCTCAGATGAGCCGAGCAGTTAGCTGCACCAATTTCCCTGGAAACTGATTGCTGAAATACATTCTTTAAATCTGCGTGTAACAAGATATCCACTAAAATATACTCTTTTATTTGTGATATAGTTTTTATAATTCAGTATCATATCATTTTTAGGCTTCCATTTCTTCATTATTAACTTTTAGCTCAATTGATGATTTTGCAAGTACATTCTTGGGCCTAAGCATTATCATAATTCACATGTATATGCTTCTCTATTATATAAAATTCTGCTACAAAATGGTCAGCTTCCCAAGGCCTAGGTAAGGTGAAGGCAGTCAGCTGCTGTTCATGTAAGCAGTGGTGGCGGTGGAGTGACCCCCCTGTCTCTGCTGACCACACAGCAGTATGGGCAGAACCCAGCATCAAATGGCATAAAGTATCAGTCCGAACCAGGGTGGAAGGATTCTGATGCCCAGTGTCTGATAATGACCATAGTAAATGTGCTGCTTCTTCACCAGACTTTTCATGTCATGTCTGACCCGCTGTAGCTTTCCTTTAATCATTTCTTCAGTTTTTTGCTATTGTTGTCCTTTTTTCAGCAATATTTATGCTGTAGTTAATTGTCTTCTCTCCTAAGAGAGTATTATTGGTTATCTTATCATCCTAAGCATAAACTGAGAGAAAGAGAGTATGTTTTATTGTTTTCTGAGAAAAAGTACAAATTTATAGACATACCCAAATTCCATTTATGTAATAAATTTTCAAATTGGGTTAAAATTGCTTTTAACTGGAGATTAGATAAGCTTATTCTTTTGCTTCTGGATAACACGTATGACTTATCTCCTCTAATACTTTAAAAAGGACATTTCAGGAAATCATAACTACTTGTGACCACACAAAGGATAGCTTATTTTTATTTAATTATAATTAAAGCACTGGGTGTTTTTTTAGTCTCTTTAAAATTTGTCTTGTTTATATTACCCTTGGGCCTGGGAGAACCATGACATGCAAATGTAGTTGCTGTTACCTTTTCAACAGAGAAACATCTAGGTGGTGGCACACACACAAAAAAGCCAGTTCTTAACTTTAAGCACATTGAATGCATCTAGTTGCTATAAATTTGTTTTCGATACCTTTATAATTCTACTATTAAATGCTGATACTATTCTCTAAATTTCTGCCTAGGTCTGTAACCAGTGATGAAGGATCCATGAATGCATTCACAGGAAGGGGGTCACCTGGTAGGGGTCAAAAGACTAAAGTCTGTACCACACCTTCATCTGGTCATGCTGCATCTGGGAAGGACTCAAGCAGCAGATTGGCTGTTACAGACCCCACTCGGCCTGGTGCCACCACCAAAATCACCACCACCTCCACCTACATTTCTGCCTCTACACTTAAAGTTAACAAGAAAACCAAAGGGCTCATTGATGGCCTTACTAAGTTTTTTACACCATCACCTGATGGTCGCAGATCACGAGGTGAAATAATAGACTTTTCAAAGCACTATCGTCCAAGGAAAAAGGTCTCTCAGAAACAGTCATGCACTTCTCATGTGTTGGCTACAGGTACCACACAAAAGCTAAAACCTCCACCTTCTTCACTTCCACCCTCAACCCCCATCTCTGGTCAGAGCCCCAGTTCACAAAAGTCCAGCACGTCTACTTCTTCTCCCTCCCCCCAGAGTTCTTCCAGCCAGTGCAGCGTGCCCTCCTTGAGCAGCCTTACCACTAACAGCCAGCTGAAGGCACTCTTTGATGGGCTTTCTCATATCTATACCACTCAGGGACAGTCTCGCAAAAAGGGACACCCAAGTTATGCACCACCCAAACGTATGCGTCGTAAAACTGAATTATCTTCCACAGCAAAATCTAAAGCCCATTTCTTTGGCAAAAGAGATATTAGAAATAGGTTTATTTCTCACTCCTCCTCCAGCTGGGGGATGGCTAGAGGACGTATTTTTAAAGCAATTGCTCACTTCAAGCGAACAACGTTCCTTAAAAAGCACAGGATGTTAGGCAGGTTAAAATATAAAGTGACCCCTCAGATGGGGACCCCCTCACCAGGGAAGGGGAGCTTGACAGACGGAAGGATTAAACCTGATCAGGATGATGGTAAGCAAAAGGTCAAAGCTCCAACCAAACCTGAGTCCCGTCCCTTTCTCCCCAACCCCGAAAAAAATAAACCAGTCAATTCCTATTTGTCACATAGGTCTTAGCTATTTCTCTTGTTCTCACTTCACTTTCATACAGAAGCAGTGAAACTTTGACCTTTTTCTAATGCTGACTAAACCTCCAAAATGTTGTTTTTCCAACTAATACTCTCCCACCTTTTATTATTTATTTCCATTCGTAGTGACACTAGGACCCCCAGATGCCTTCATAGCGTTGCTTATGGCTTCGTAGTCCCGCATGAGTAGCCACTGTCACGCTTCTGCCATGTTCTCTCCCATGCCGCCTCTGCAGCCGCCATGCTGTTTGGTCGTGTGCTGTCCGTGCTTCCCGCAGGGGGTGTCCAGCTCTTCATTGCCCTCTGCTCCATTGCTTTCTCATGACAAAGTCCATCCTGCTCTTGTCTCTGAACAAAGCCTGATCTGTGACTCTGTGAAGTGTGCTTTTGGATGTGAGTGTGTCTGTGTGTGTATCCACCTTAGGGAGAAAACGGATTTCATAATTTCATTGAGCAAATTAGCCCGATAACATTTGCTACCCTTTATAAAACAAAAAACAAAAATGTGTCATTTGGACAAAGTGGTAGAATTTATTATCTCCAAGCTAAGAATGGGAATGCTCTAACTAGATGTTGATATAACTTCTACTCTTGGTTGAAAACTATGATTCTGCTTTGTATTGTTCTTACTTTTCCTCATATATTTTTTAAGCTGCAAAAAAGACGACAGTGATAAGTTCAAATAAAAATTTGGATGTAGCAGGGAAAGAGTACTGCTGGGTCTATGAGCAGTGCTTCGATGTAAAAGCTTATAAAGCTCAACCAGAAAGATCCCTATTGGCCCACTATGCTAATTTGGTGCCATTTTGGTAATATATGGTGGTTACTCATGATTCGAGTCGGTGAATACACTTTCTGCTGGTTTTAAATGACAGATACTGAAATAAAAATAAGCATCAAACAAGAAAGTACAGATGTAAATGTGATTGGAAACAAGGATGTCGTTACTGAAGAGGATTTGGATGTTTTTAAGCAGGCCCAGGAACTTTCTTGGGAGGTAAGGCCAGAATACCACATTTATAGTAATGAATCTAATACTACATAGTGGCATCTAATTATTAACATGAAATTACTGACCAGAGTATTTGAGGCAGATTTTTAGAAAATGCTCTGAGTGTAAAGGAAGAGATTACTGAGTGTCTTTGCCTAAATCTAGAAAATAATAATTTAAAAACATTAACAAAAAAGAACATCACTTTTAGATTTACCAAAGCTTCTTCCAACACAGATGGCCAGCCATATGAAAAATGTCTCATATTTTTAATTCTTTGGCATTGATGAAAGCAATATTGTGTTTTATGATCAGTTATAGTCACTTTTAGTTTTCTTGTCCAGTAATTTCTTTAAATGGTTCCACTTAAAACATTAACTCTACTTATTTCCACACAGACATTGAATGGTAAGGCTGTCAAATTTGTTGTAAATTGTGAATTTTTGTGTCAGCAGACTGCATTCAGTTTCTACCAGTATTGTCAGGTAGAATCCCTACCCTACTTCACCCCACCCTACTTGTTTTTTATGAAGAGGGGTTGTCTTATGTTCTTAAGCATTATTTTTAGTAGCAGCCACTTGTATTAAATACTTTTGATGGTTTCTACCTTAGGAGTTACTGGATATTTCTATTCCTTATTCTGCCTCTATCACAGGATGCTTTGTGTTAGTTTTCTTTTGGTTAAGATAAACGTCAAATTTCCCCCAATCATTTTTTTTTTTTTTTTTTTGAGACAAAGCCTCAAGCTGTCACCCTGGGTAGAGTGCCGTGGCATCACAGCTCACAGCAACCTCCAATTCCTGGGCTCAAGCGAGTCTCCTGCCTCTGCCTCCCAAATAGCTGGGACTACAGGCGCCCGCCACAATGCCCGGCCATTTTTTGATTGCAGCCGTCATTGTTGTTTGGTGGGCCCTGGCTGGAGAATATGTCTTGTTACATGTCAGGCGCTGTTCTACATATTGCCACAGTGATGAGGCAGGCAAAGTTCTTTTTTGTTTTTGTTTGTTTGAGAAAGAGTCGCACTGTGTCACCCTGGGTAGAGTGCTATGGTGTCACAGCTCACAGCAACCTCAAACTCGGGCTTAAGTGATTCTCTTGTCTCAGCCTCCTGAGTAGCTGGCTGGACTACAGGCACCTGCCACAACACCCAGCTATTTTTTGGTTGTAGTTGTCTGGGTTGTTTAGCTGGCCCAGGCTGGGTTCAAACCCACCAGCCTCCGTGTATGTGGCCAGTGACCTAACTACTGTGCTACTGGCGCCGAGCCACAGGCAAAGTTCTAAACCTTATGTAGCTACTTCATGGGAGTAAAAGAAATAAGAGGAGACAGATACTAAACTGCAAAATTGGTAATTGATTATTTAATTATAATTGGAATAAATATTAATACAACAGAGAACTGTAAGAGTATATAATAGCTGAATCATTTTCAGACAGGGTCTTACCGTGTTTCCCAGGTTGGAGAGCAGTGGCCTGATCATAGCTCACTGTAAACTCAAACTCCCAGGCTCAAGTCATCTTCCTGCCTCAGCCTCCCAAGTACTTGGGACTATAGGCAATTGCCACCACACGTTTTCTCTTTTTTTTTTTGTAGAGACAGGCTCTCACTATGTTCTTCAGGCTGGTCTTAAACTCCTGGCCTCAAGCAGTCTTCCCACTTTGGCCTTAGTAGGATTATGGGCATGAGCCACTGCACCCAGCCAGTCTCCTCAGTTTTAATACATTGCAACAGATTTTTAAATCCAGTTCAATAGATATTTTTATGTTGTATTACATCTATTTCCCGTCTTTGTTTTTATTATTTTCTAAGGTATTAGTTTGTTGTCTATGACTCTTTTACAAAGGTGATTATTATTTCACAAGGGCCTATAGTGTTTTGTTAACAACATGAAATTCATTATCTTAGTGATTAGTGTTCTGGTCTTGCTACTTTTTTTTTTTTTTTGGAGACAGAGCCTCAAGCTGTCACCCTGGATAGAGTGCTGTGGCATCACAGCTCACAGCAACCTCCAATTCCTGGGCTCAAGCGAGTCTCCTGCCTCCGCCTCCCAAGTAGCTGGGAACACAGGCGCTCTCCACAAC
>CAUYRH010183159.1:0-16258 GCA_963574655.1 Perodicticus potto
GGTAAAAGTTAAGGAAGTCAGATTCAAGTATGAATTGAGTTATTAAGAGTGTATAAATATTGTTTCATTAGTTGTACAAATGACCATACTGTGTCAGATGATAATGATGGGGGAACTGGGTGTGGGGTATATAGGAATCCTGTCTTCAGAACGATTTCTTTTGCAAATTTATTGTGGAATAAAAAGTCTGTTCTTAAAAAAATAAACAAATGGTCTTCTAGATACTAAAAGGGAACAGCTCAAATCTCTTTAGTGCTGTTTGGAAATTTGGGCATTTCCTGGGGAGGAAAAGGAGAGCATTCCTATCTCACTTTTGCTATTATTAAAATGCTCTTGCATCAAACCTAACCTCACATATAGATTGTTAAGGGGGTAAACCACTGATTTTTTTTTTTTTTTTGTATTTTCAACTAGAAAATTAAACTGATAAATAATTGCTTTTTTTAATGTTTGGAGGCTTAAAACATTTTCTTTTTGGTGTGAGTGGCCCTCCTATTTCTTAGTAGGAATTTGTTGACTTGCATGTTATTACTATTATTGTCCTTATAAACCAGTTCTTTTCCAGAACAACTTATGTTGCTTTATACACTAGCTAAAGGTATAGAAGTAATCAAATGTAGGATTCTTTGCTCTGGAAATCAATTATGACTCAGTTCTGTCCAAGCTAATGGACATATATAAACTTTCCCTGTGTACAAGAACTGTGCTGGGCCTCAAGCATCTGCTTTAGTCCAGCTTCTACCTTTAGATATCATCTTGCCCTTATTGGACCCTTATTGGCATGTTAGTATTTGATAGTGGCTTGGCCTTTATAAAAACATGCCATTTTGCAGGAGACTCCTTCTCAGGATGGAGTATTTTTGCTCAAAGAAATAGATCTATTACATTTCAGCCAGAAAGGCAAGCATGAAGAAGGGGCATTTTAGGGCAGGGAGATCTTTTGTACCACCTGGAAATGTCATCCTATGGCGCTCTGCCTGCATTTTTTGAAGACTGCCTTTGGTGGGCTGCACTGTAGGTCTAAATTGGGGTGGGCCCTTGTATTCATTCCATTTCTCTTTGTTCAGTGGAGAATAAAGAAAATTTGATTAGGAAGAAGGAAACTTCTAGACTACATTCTACTTATAGCCATCCATGACATTAAGCTCCATTTTTTTTTTTTTTTTTGAGACAGAGTTTTACTCTGTCACCCTGGGTAGAATGTCTTGGCATCATAGCTCACAGCAACCTTGAACTCTTGGCCTCAAGCGATCCTCTTTCCTCAGTTTTTTCCATTTTTATTAGAGACAGGGTCTTTCTCTTGCTTAGGCTGTTTTCAAATACCTAAGCTTAAGCAATCCACCTGTCTCGGCCTCCTGGAGGGCTAAGATTACATACATACAGGTGTGAGCCATCAAGCCTGGCCTGGTTTACTTTTTTAATTTTTTTATTTTTTTTTGGTATTTTTTGTTGGTTTGTTTACTCTGTGAAAAAAAAGAGTTTAGAGTTATCTTGGATCCTTCTGAGCCTTACATTTTTTGATCATTTGAGCTGGATCAGGTAGGTCTTTGTTGAGATTGGTGTCTGTATCAATGTGGAGGCTTTTCTCAATGTTCTTTTCTTTAGTGGTCCTTTTCTCTTAGTCATTGCCAATGAATTTAAGGTAGATTTCCCCTAAGTGACACAGGAGTCCTAAGATATGTTCCTTAATTCACCTCTGTTGTTTTTTTGAAAATGGCCAATTTCAAGCTGACACATTGGAATAGTTTACACCCATCTCTATATTGTCATTAGCAAGAGAGGCATTGTGATGTAGAGAAAGGAGCATGGGCTTTGCAGTCATTCTGAACCTGGAGCGCATTCTCCCTTAATCATTTAACTAGACCTGTGGCCTCAGAGAAAGATTTGGCTCCTCTAAAAGTCCAATTTTCTAGTTAATAAAAATTAGCAACAATGATTCTTATCTCTCAGGGAAAGTATAGAAATTAAATGGGAAAACATGTAAAATAATTGTGTTGACAGTAGGTGCTCAATAAATATTAGTTTCCTTCCTTCTTTCCTTTTTTCCTACCGTTCTTCCTTATTTCCTTCCTCCTTTGCATAATAATGGAATTTACAGGCTCAGCACCCATAGCACAGTGGTTACAGTGCCAGCCACGTGCACCAAGGCTAGTGGGTTCTAAGGCGGTCTGGGCCAGCTAAACAACAAATGACAACTGCAACCAAAGAATAGCCAGGCATTGTGGTGGGTCCCTGTAGTCTGAGCTACTTGGGAGGCTGAGGCAAGAGAACCGCTTAAGCCCAAGAGTTTGAGGTTGCTGTGAGCTGTGATGCCATACACTCTACTGAGGGTGACGCAGTGAGACTCTGTCTCCAAAAAAAAAAAAAAAAATGGAATTTACATCTTCATATCTTCATCCATATGTTTGCAAATGACTTTTGGGCTATTGTGATTAATATGTGGCTTGTGGGGGGGGTTTCTTCCTCCCCTTTCCTCCTCCTGGGTAGGGCACAAACCTGTTTAACAAGAGATGATGGCATCCTAATATATAGTAGATGCCCACAATATGGGAGATGTAGTGTGGACGATCTGATCATTTTCAGCTAATGCACACAGAGAGAAGACCACTACTAGGTCCCCCCGCCTTTTTCTTCTTCATTCCTTGGGAACTGGATGAAGCCAATAAAGCTTAAGAACTGGTAGACCAGAGTTTCCAACTCGGACCTATAAGCCAGGTGGGTAATGTAAATGAGAGACATAGCTGGGTGTAAAAAAAAGAGAACTGTACTACAAGATCCATAGGAAATGGCATCTTTGAGAGTGCAGTAGGTGGTGATAAGGACTATGGCGAAATGGAGAGAGCAGACCCTGTTGAGAAGGATCAGCCACAACTCAGTTTCAGGTAGTAATAATTAGTGTTATGCGGGAATATTGGTTCTTTATTTCCAGGTGTTTTCCATTTATACAGAGACCCCAGTAATGCAAACATAAAAAAAACTTTGACGTTTAATTCTTCTTTAGTAATTAAACTAAATTTTAAGATAATACTCCATGGGCCAATCAAAAAAGACTATGCCAACAGGTTACAGGCCCTGGGTTAAAACAACCATGGAGCTGTGGGGTCACAAGTGAGGAGAAGAACATGATTAGTAGTCTCGTGGGGAAGGAATGAGAAAGCTAAAGAAGTATGACAAGTGAGCTGTCCTGAATCTCCAACTCCTGATGGGTTGGAATGTAGGATCTGAATCTCAAATGAAGGATTGTCTAATGTGTGTGTACTTGGCCAACTTAAAAATAAGACCATTTGAAGCACGAATAACCCAACATGGCAATACACGTACTGTGAGGTTTACATTGGTTTGTATTTTAATGACCAAAGTTATTCCTTTTACTTTTACAAATAATATATCATGATCTGGTCCTTATGGAAATGTTACTTGAATAATACGTCTACGTAAATAATAGAGCGAAGAAGGTTTCTAAATGCTTTAATTTTTTTTTTGCACAAATATTTCTGTACCTCTCATGCTTTTCTTGCTGAAAAAGGAGAGCTAGTGACACAGTTGTTAATGTCATTTAAAAAATGTGCTTTGATGTGTAGAAGTAATATTGTACTTCTTAGGTATGCTAATAATAAATTAAGGTTATAATAAGATGTCATGATAGAGAAAATATTAGTCCAAGCCAAAAACAAAAACAAAAACAAAAAAGCATTAGTTTGAAAGTAGATAAGCTAGGGATATCAAAACTGAAAAAAGCTTAGCTCAGATAGCATTCTACTATATGCAACTTTTTTGATGAGTAATATTCAATTATAAAATACAATACTTTGCACAGCACCTGACATATAGTAGACATTTAGCAAATGTCTGTTGAATTTTATTACTTTTAAAACACAGTAATTTTCCTCAGCAGTGATTTCTGTAACTCAGGTAAAAATAGAAACTTGTAAGAGAATTCAGTTTTGTTTCTTATAAAAGGGTATTTTCTAAAGAAAACAGTAGCAGCAGTAGAGACAGAGGAAGGAAAGTGTGTAGATGTTCTAAAAAGTGAGTCCAACTCAATTTATTCAGAGAAAATACTCTGACTCTGCATTTGTTTATAGTCCCTGATAACAACATGCTGTTAATGTCCTTGGCCTCATTCTATTTCTCTGTTTATTTTGGCTTTACGGAGATTATGTGTCAAGT
Source organism: Perodicticus potto (assembly GCA_963574655.1). Classification (NCBI taxonomy): domain Eukaryota; kingdom Metazoa; phylum Chordata; class Mammalia; order Primates; family Lorisidae; genus Perodicticus; species Perodicticus potto. The sequence continues at coordinate 4,171 of CAUYRH010183159.1, forward strand.
TATAGGAATCTCTATGGTTTCAGGTGCTGAATGTTTCTGCCCATCTTTTGCTCATGCCAGGTGGTGTTAAGTGTTTCTCTTTCAGAGCTGAAGAAAGGGAAGGCTTGGTCTCAGGGACTCCTTGCCTCTCACCTCACCTGGTCCTGGACAGCCTAGAGGCCTTTTTACAATCCAGTACTGATTAGCTGCTTTAGGTCCTTGTGCTTTGCAAAGCTCTTCTCTCCCACTGGGATATTATTAGGACGTAGCCAGGCTAGAAAGGCCGTGGGAAGCTTTGGAGGTAGGAGGACAGGATCCAGAAAGGAGTGCTTTAAGGAGAAGGGAGTTCTCTTTGGTGAAGTCTGTAGTCAAAAGGTAGCCCCAAACTGATTCCAGTTAGGAACCAAGACTGGACTTTCTTCTTTGGTTCTTTAGTTTTTCCAGTTGGGGCCAGGATACATATCATGAAAGAAACCAGCCTCAGGAGTGTCTTCGCACTTCCTTCTCATCTAAACTTCAGCTTCCAGGCATCGCACCGTAGTTTTGAGTGGACTCTTGGGCTCCTCTGGGTTTTTATCAGTTTTCTTGGATTCCTCATTTGGGTTGCTGTCATCAGCCTTCTCATCCTTTACTACTTTGGTTTCAATCATTTCCTTCTGCTGATTCTTGTTCATAAAAGGGAAGGCCTTCCCATACCTTTAGGCATAAACATAAAATTAAAGTGAGAGACTTCTGTGAGGCACAAATAACAATAAATGCTTTGTCTGTCACAGCACATATTGGCACAGTGCACTGAGTATCCTCATTTCAGAGTGAGGCTCACACATGCCTGGTTAAGTACATTATTAACACAGCCCCACCAGTGGATTCATGTAAATTGAACAGTATGTTCACAGGCCAGACTTTAGGCTGACCTCACAACTCTTCCCCCAAAAACAAGGAATGAAAAATCAAATGAAGTATATAAATTTCTCCCAAATGTCAATTTTTTTTTTATTTCTCGATTTTCAAAGGACAGCCACAGACCGATATCTGAAGGTCAGATGACATACATATGCTGAAATAGTAGGAAAGATTGGGAGGAGGGGGAAATTTACAAAAAGGACTGCTATCTCCATTTTACTAAATGCCAATAACAACGCTAGGAGATTACAAGACTAGCAATGTGCCAACCGCCTCACCTTTTGACATAGCAATATGCAAGACCAGCTGCCGCACCAAAGAAGAGGAGAGCCAGCACCAGCAGAGCTGTGGGGACACCTGCAAGAAGCAGAGAGGTGACTGGGGGTCCTTCACGTGAGCATTGTGTGTGCTGCTCGGCTAGGGATCCAGGGGCTGGAGACAATAGATAGTGCAACCCTTTGTGATGTTAGGCCTCCCTCGGCCCATTTGCTTCCTGCCTGTGGAATCCTCAGCCTTGCTGCTCGTGAGCTTTCTATTTTATAGGTGGCAAAATAACATAAGTCATTTCCTCTCTGTGGCCCTGGGACCCAATCCAGTCAGCAAGAGATGACTGGATAAAATCCTAGGCATTGAAGGTATTTGAAAAAGAACTTCTGCATAATAACAGATAAGTATTCTGTTTTTTTTTTTTTTTTTGTTTGTTTGTTTGTTTGTGTTTTTTTGCAGTTTTAAAAGTTTAAATTTATGGCTGAGCGCCTGGGGCGCCAGCCACATACATTGGGGCTGGTGGGTTTGAACCCGGCCTGGGCCTGCTAAACAACAATGACAACTGCAACAAGAAAATAGCCAGGCATTGTGGCAGGCACCTGTAGTTCCAGCTACTTGGGAGGCTGAGGCAACAGAATTGCTTAAGCCCAAGAGTTTGAGGTTGCTGTGAGCTGTGATGCCAGAGCACTCTACTGAGGGTGACATACTGAAACTCTGTCTCAAAAAACAAAACAAAACAAAACAAAAGTCTTTGAGTTAATAACAGGAGAGCGCTTTTATACTCACAATTTTTAGTTTTATCACTAAATTTCTTTACAGCTTTCAAGTTCTATGGCTTTGTGAAAGTTGAGTTTGCATTAAGAGTTTATTTATACCACATAGTTGGCAGGTCCTGAATGCACTGTCCAGAGACAGGCTAGATTCGGTGAATGAACTGTAACATGTAAACACATAGACACACACATAACACAGACACAGAAAGAATTTACCTCCAAACCCAGCAGCTTCATTCTTGAATGATGCTTTATTTACAATTGATAATTCAGTTTCCATAGACATGGTGCTGGTTTCTGTATAAACTTCTGTGATGCAAATCAATTTTTTTTTCCGTGAAATAGAAGTATAAGCTGGAGCATGAGTAGTAGTAGCCAGGGCAGGAGTTGTGGAGAAAGGGGATGATGCCGAGTTTGTACTGTCACTGGCAGAAAATTCTGCCACATATGTGTCAGTTTGAGTGTTGAATATGGGATCTTTGGTGGTGATGATTTCTGGAGAGCAAGAGTCAATCCGTGCATCTGTCAGGAGAGGAAAAATTGAACAGGAAGAGCCTGCTAACTGTGCCTCCTGCCCGTAGTCTTGCTACCCCCCAACCTCTCACACTGCAGCCAGAATGGTCTCACCAAAATGCAGATTGAGTCATGTCATTTCCTTCCGTAGGCTGACTCAGTGACAGGCCACTGCTGCATGCTCCAGCTGACACCACCAGCCCGTCTGCTGTCATTCTCTTATTGCTCCTGCCATACTGACATTCCTTCCATTCCTTGATGGACTTTCTCTCACCAAAACTTGTGCTATGATGTCGTCTTCACCTTTGAGACTCTTTACCCTCTTATAGTTAGCTCACTCTGACTCATCTTTCAGGTCTCAAATTGACCGTCTCTTATCTCAAACAGACTTGTTGACTAGATTGAGTTCCTAGGTATAGTTCCTGGACCCCCTTAATCACAGTTCTCATGACACTGCTCCCCACTGGACTGTGAGGCTCCTGGAAGCAGGAACCCTGTCTGTCTTGGTCATCATGATATGTGCAATAAGAAAGGAAGGAAGAACGAAGGGAAGGAAGGAGTAGAGAGGAAGACCAAATAACACACATGTGATGTCACTTCAGGACAAAGCTCAAGGGACCAGATTTTTCTGTTCTCATTTAAAAAAGGCAAGCAAAAGAAAAATGGGGGGGGGGGGAACCAGGAATTGGTTGGGGGTTTACTTTCTAATCTGTTGAATGTGGTAGAGAAGAAACTAACATTTGTTGAGCATCTTTCTCTGAGATAACCATGACACTAGGTGTTTAAATAGATATTTCATTTAACAATTTTATCAAAGCCTTATATACACAGGAGGACACTGATGTTCAGAGAAATTGAATAACTTGTTCAAAGTCACACAGCTAGTAAATGACAGAGCCATGCAATATATTATAATATGAATTTGCATCTATTTTGAATCTCTACTTATTTGTGGCAGTGAGTAGCATAGGCTGAATGTTAGCTATAAAGAAAAAGTTATTCAATTTTATTTATTTTGAAAAACTATGTTAAAGATCAATCAAAGTAATGGATATTACCGGTAAAACATTTTGGCTACGCATGTACTATCTGTTTTTATATTCATTTTACTTTGAAAAAGACCTCTATTCAAAAAGACATCATCCTCCCTAAACTTTTAACTACATTTTCCCATTTTTGAGCACATACTAAGTTCTTCCCTCGGAAAAATAAACATTTTTGAGTATTAGGGGACAAACATACTGAGCTCAATATACTGTGTTGGGAACTGAAAATTTAAAAGAAGGCATGTTTCCTGCTTCCAGGAAGACAGAAGAAGCATTTTGATAAGGGTAGGTGGAGATCACTGGGAATTCAGAAAACAGGGAATTTGGGCAAGGTATGGAGGATTAATAGGCTCATCCAACAAATATTTATGGAGTACCAGCTCTGTGCCAGGCATGGTTCTAGGTGCCAGAGGCATGGTACAAACAGGACAAAGTCCCAGCCCTTAAAGGATGTGTGTATGCTATTGGAAGGGCAGGGACAATTTAAAAAGGCAATAAACAAATAAGCCAGAAATTTAAGAGGAAAATAAATGTTGAAAAGAGAATTAAACAAGATACATAAAGTGGCAGAGGCAGAGGAAAACTTTGGATAGGCGATAAGAGACAGTCTCTTGGGGAGGCGATACCTGAGGCCTGAATGATGAAAAGTAACCAGTCAGTCATTGGAGATCTAGGGCAAAATCAAAGTAAAGAGAACAGAAAATTCAAGAGCAGAAGTTGAATGAACTCAGCCCATCTGATGAATGAGAAGGCCAAATGACTAAAAGAGGGCAGTAACTCATCTAGAAAAGGAAACAGAATATCCCAGTCAACAGGAATAGCGTGATCCAAAAAATCCAGAAGTTTCAAAGTGTACTCATGTTAGAAAATGGCAAGGTGCACAGTGTGGCTGGAATGTAGGGTGTGTGTATGATGGGGATATGAAAGACTATAAGTGAGAGATGAGACTGGGAACATAGGTTGGAGCCAGAGTATCAAGAGTCATAATTGCCATGTTAAAGAATTCAGAATTTATTCTCTAGGAGAGGGAGTTTTCAACCGGGGTCCACAAATTTCCCAAATTATATACTTAAGTTCTCGTGTATATTTATATGTGCATATTCTTCACGATTTACATCATATTTTCAAATGGGAAGTCGTCGAGGCTGTGGAGCAGAGGAGTGAAACAATTATCAATGGAGATGTGTGGAGAATGAAATACAGACAGGAGAATGGACAGTCCAGGAGCAAACAAGGAGTTTATGGCAACTACACAGAATAGGAGAATTCAGGTGTGCCCAGAATCCTAAAACTTAGGTCCCAGAGATCTAGGGAGAAGTAATTCTCAACCCTGGCTGCATGTTACAATCATCTGACAAGCTTCTAAAAAGTACTGATGGGCTTGGCGCCTGTAATACAGTGATTACGACGCCGGCCACATGCACCAAGGGTGGTGGGTTTGAACCTGGCCCGGGCCTGCTAAACAACAATGACAACTGCAACAACAACAGAAAAATAACCGAGTGTTGTGGTAGGCACCTGTAGTCCCAGCTACTTGGGAGGCTGAGGCAAGAGAACATTTAAGTCCAAGAGTTTGAGGTTGCTGTGAGCAACCAGTCCTCTACCAAGGGCAATGTAGTGAGACTCTGTCTCAAAAAAAATAAAAATAAAATAAAATGAAAAGTATTGCTGCTCAGGGCCCACCCCAGGCTTGTATGTTACTGATGTGCAGTAATCACCATGGCAGATGCTATGCTGAAATAGCATGGCTTAGTACAGTTAGCTCAAGGTTTAAATCCTGACTCTGTCTCTTATTGATTGTGACCATAGACAAGGTGCACTCTAAGCATCAATTACTTCTCCTAAAGGTAGAAATGATACCCAGGTGTCATTTTACTCAGGACTAGTGAGATAGTGCATAGGGCCTCATATAGTCTCTGGGTGTCATAGATAAGATCTGCAAGAATTTGTTCCCTTGGCCCTCAGTTTATACATGTGGCCTCCGATGGTAGAGGGAGCAACAGTAATCTGGTCCTGTGGTCCCTAATGGTTGAGGGCATAGTGTAGACCACCTGGAAGTGTTAAGGCCTGGTTCTCCTTCCCTTCTAAATTATAAACACAATTTCTCTGGAATGTGCTGAGTGCTCTGATAGATATTAACACCGAGTGTAATTGGAATCCAAGAGGATAGCTAGGCTTAGGGGGTATGGAAAGAGTTCTGAAGCTTGAGCTTTATCATAGCTCACTCTAACTTCCAACTCCTGGGCTCAAATGATCCTCCCACCTCAACCTCTCAAGTAGCTGGGACTATAGGTGCACACCACCACTCCTGGCTAATGTTTAAAGTTTTGGTAAAGATTAGGCTTTGCTATGTTGCCCAACCTTGTCTCGAACTCCTGGCCTCAAGTGATCCTCCTTCCTTGGCCTCCCCCTGGGATTACACGTGTGAACCACAGTGCTTGGTCTTGAGATTTGAATAAAATACAGGTGATGAAGAGGGTTGGCATTGTGGCAGAGGGAACAGTCAAAACAAATAGTGTGTGCAGAGCATTAACAGCACTTTGGGCTGATCCCCATACCTCACAAAGATTGCAAGAAAAAATAAAGTTAGGATTAGGGGTGGCATTACATTGATCCCCAAACCTTGCAAAGATAGTAATAAGAAAAACAGTTAGGGTAAGGTTTAGGGTCATGGTTAGGGTAACTCTGATACTCAAACCTCACAAGACAGTAATTGAAAAGGAAAATTAATACAAAAGTTTTTGTATTAATTAAGTTTTTGTTTTTTTTAAGTAATACAAAAACAAAAATATTAGGGTAAGTAGCCTAGAATTAGCATTGGGGTGAAGGTTAGGGAACACTCTCACCAAGACGCTAACACACACATTCACACATACATTTTGAACTTCTAGGCTTCTATCCTGATGATAAATCTCCATGGATATGAAACAACATATGTTCAAAGTTATATACTTCAGCACTCCTTAGAAGAGAAAAAGATTAAAAATAGCCCAAAAGTCCATCAATAGAGGACTGGTTGAATAAAACATGATATAGCCACTCAATGGAGTACCATACAGCTGTCAAAAATGAGAAAAGTCTTGATGAACTGACATCAAGTAATTTCTAGAATTTAAGTGGAAAAAGCCATGTGTGTAGCTGTGTATATGACATGTTAGTTTTTGTAAGAAGTCAAAATAATATGACACACAGACACACTCTTTTATATACAAAGCAACACAGAGGAATAAACCAGAAATGAGTGAAAACGATGGGCGGAAACAGAGCAGAGGGGATGGGAGTAAGACGTCTTTGAATACTTCTTTTAAGAAAGCATATGTATAAAAACAAGTGAGGGGACAGTTGGTCTTTTCTTTTTCTGTTGTTTTTGTTTTGTTTTGTTTCTTTTGCTTGCACAGGTTGCACTATTAAAAAATCGAGATTGTATAAACCTGGTCAAAAGCTGCAAGATATCAGCATCTTGTAGATGTCAAATAAAGTTATTATACTAACAAAAAAAAAAAAAAAAGAAAGCATATGTATTTTGGACCATTGACTCATGTAAAATTTTTTAGCTATTCAAAAAGATAAAAATAGGACAAAAGCCAACCCTTAAAATTGATCACGAACAGAAGCAAATAAGCCTAAATTATTTCAAAATGATAATACAACTATACAGAGTAGCATAATTTTTAAAGTCACTTTTGCACATAATTCTCCGACTGTACTTAGAGGGATATCTTTTAAAGACTAAAAGATAGGCAAATAACTCTTAAATCTCACACAATAGGTTTATTATTCCTAGTAATGTTGGTTTTGTAATTTTGAAACTGTTCTAGAATAAGAACATATATTATTATTGTTTATGAACTAAGACTTTCAATATGAGAGAAGAGATACATGGATAGAACAAAGTAAACTAAGAAAAAAGCTTGAATTGTTAAATTTGAGTTGAAATGTCAGTATAAACTCATATACATATATGCATTTAATTTATTATCTGTCTACTGAAAAGGACTGAAAAGCAATAAAAACTCCAGTAGTAATGAAACAACTTGCATCCAAATCTTGGTTTCTAATTTAAAATCCCCATTAAAAAGAACCAGGGCATTCCTTAGAGAAATAAGTGTCTGATTCCGCATCTGGGACAGAGAAAGTATAGAGTGAGTCTGGAATATGTGATTGTGCCGGGAAACAAAGGAATTACCCAAAAGCTAATAAGATAAAGGATATAAAAGTAAACTAGAAGGGGCTCCCATTTGCCAGATTTGGGACAATTTAAGCATCAAAAAAAGCAAAAGAATAATAACTGTGAAATAAATTATAACATACTGAACCCATGGAGTAAGCAATATGCATGTGCCTATGGTAATGAAAGGGGGAAGAAAAAACTATATGTGTGTGGGTTAAGACAGAGATTCTTCATCAAAGATGAATTGTAGAAGAAAGGACAGATTTTTAAAAATCACCATTTTCAGCCCTCACATAGAATAACTGATTTGGGTAGGGATCATCAACAGCTGGTTAAATGATTAGGTAACAGGTCATTAGAGGGCAGGATATTTGCATGGTGTGAAACTATCACATTAAAGATTACCTACTAATTGCGAAGGGGAAGACATGTCATAGTTTCATTAGAGAGTCTGAGCAGTCACCACCTTAATCAAATAATCTAAGTTACCACAACTAATAGTGAGGCATGTTGACATTAAGTGCCTTTTGTTGTGATGTGATCCAAAGTGCACAATACCATCTACAGAACATTTTTGCCAAAAATATTGAACATGAGACTGATCAACTTTAAGTATGCAGGAAATACAGATGATGGGAGTACAAGTTAAATGAAACCCTGAGGAAACGGACAAATCCAAGACCTCTCTCCTGGCTCTTTTATGTTTGGTCCAGAAGGCCGGGTATCATAGCATCACACTGACAGCTGGCAGGAAGGCTGGGTACTTAAAAGGTAAGGTCATTTGATGCATAGGCTGGCTGAGAGGTAAGCAGGTGTGTAAATCACCAATTCCCCAGCCAAAGATGGCAGGGCAAAGAGGCAGGGAAGGATGGGGAGTGGTGAAAAACATTGAGGAGCCCTATGTTCCAGTTCTGACTCTGCCACTAGCTGACTGAAGGACTTTGAGCAAGCTAAACCCCCATTCTGAACTATAAGTGTTTCATCTGTGAAGTGAGAGAACTGGACAAACTTACCTCTAAGGGCCTTTTCTATGCTGAAGCTTGCTGGTTCAGAGGACTGCTTGGATCCTATATTGTCTTCCTGGGTAGTCTTTGCTAATGTTGGCTAGTTCACATTTATCTCTTGGATCTTAGAGAATGATTTTGAAATCTATCCTGTGATGACTGCGTGGCTGCCTAACTTTGAGGAGGTCAGATATATGAGTATGTATGAAGAGTAATGAATCAGACAGGGTTCTCAGACAAACTGAGAACAAGTGAGTATTCAGTAAAAGAAAAACCTTCTGAGAAATTACTTAGATAAAGCACATGTGCTAAGCCAGCCTAGCTCGCTAAGCAAGGTTAACAGGATGATTGCATGACCGTGAGTAAATTAGTTCTATTCTGTGCTTCAATCCCTTCCTTTGAAAAATGGAGATTGGGTCTTGTTCTTAAAAACGTAGCATCTGAATTTCCTCTCCTAAAGAGGAATGTAGGACAATGAAAAGAGCATGGTTTCATATTAAGACCTGAGTTTAAACCTTCAGAGCAGTGGTTCTCAACCTTCCTAATGCCGCAGCCCTTTAATACAGTTCCTGTGGGTCGTGACCCACAGGTTGAGAATCGCTTCTTTAGAGTAATGAGATCTTAGAGAAATGTACTTATATCCTCTGAGCTAAGTTTCTTTATCTGCAAAAGGGGGATTGTGAAGCGTACCTCTTGGAAAAGTTAAGTTTCATTGAGAAAACCTAATACAGTCGGCCCTCTATATCTGGGGTTTCCATATAGGTGGATTCACCCAACTGCATATTGAACATATTTGGAAAAAAATACAACAAAAAAGAATATAAACAAACTATAGAGTATAACAGCCATTTACATAGTACTTACATTGTATTATGTATTATAAGTAATAGACAATTTAAAGTATACAGGAGGATATGTACAGGTTACATGGAAATACAACACCATTTTATATCAGGGGTCTGAGCATCCCCAGACTTTGGTATCCAAGAGGGTCCTGAACCAATAGCTCATGGATACCAAGGGATGATGGTACATCATTTTGTCTGTAGTGGATGTATTACATGCATTTGTACATTTATTTGCTTTCTTTATTCCTGATTATCTTATAGGATTTGGGTAGTGGTGGTAGTAATTGAGCCTCCTGAATGCCCTCTTCTTGATTTGCCATTCATATTTTTCCTGACTTTTTCCCCTGAGTGGCACATTGCCACCTCTAGCCTGGTCAGAAAGACAGTCTTGGGAGAATCAGATGACCATTGCCGTGATTACTTATGCTGTTATCAGGTCACAGAGCTAGAAATACCTAGAGGAAACACGCCACGTGGAAAGGGTGCAGATCTCACTTACCAGATGAGTTGTGACAATAGGCCCCAAACTTTTGGCTGACTGTAGCTCTCCAAATTAGAACACCCACCCCATTCTTCCCACACTTGGGGTTTGCATGAATCCGAGGGATGACTGAGAATCTGTCTTCTACCCATCCATAGCTGTAAAAAAATACAAACTAGTTGAACAGACCTATGATAAGAGGGCAACATCTCTACTGCTGAAGAAGAGCACAGAGCCAAAAGAGCTCCAGAAGTGCTAGTGAATCCAGCTGTTTCTCACCTGCAGGTCTCAAAGCCAGCATTCCGTGCTGCTTCAACCTGGTTTTTGCTGGCCAAAGTTAGTCCCAGCAGCCTACAGGCCTCCTTGGCTTCTGTGAAATTCAGTGGCTGGTTTCCCTTTTTGTTCACAAGGGCGATCCCTACAATTCTGCATGGTGACAAGATGGAAATCTCTGCAAAAAAAAAAAAAAAATCACATAGGTCCTCAGTTTGCTGGTGTCCTTGTTCCAGTGCTTACTGTCTCCTTCCTAGTAGAGCATTATTGTCTAGAGACAGCAGTGAGGTCTAAATGGGCTAGACTCTGTGTTGCCCATGTTGGTCTCAAACTCCACATTTTCCCCATAAGGACAGCCTGTAGGTTAGAAGGATTCTTGCTCTGATCCAAGCTGTAAATCTCATCCAATGGAGTCCATCTCATCCCACTGCATTAGGGTAAGTTGTTCATCATGGGGAGCTTTGACTACCAGGTTCTGGGGTGGAGTCTAGACAGTATAGTTGCTGCAGACTTTTTTGGAGTCTGTAAAATGAAGCATCTGAGACTCTGAGAAAGGTAGAATTCAGGGCTCTGGTTAATAGGTTAACTCCCAAACAGTGTGGTTTGGGGATATCACTATGTCTGAGATCGGCTGAAATGTTAGGAGCGCTCTTAGTTTCAGTTCTTCCCTGACCATTGGGGGGCAGGCTTACTCAGAAGTTACTGGAGGCAGTAAAACTTAGATGACAGAAAACTTCAACAAAGGAAGTACAGTTAGGGGTCAGACCCGGGCTTCTGTGTTGCTTATTAACTCTGATTGTAGGCTTGATACTTCATCTTTTTGAGCCTCAGTTTTCTTATTTATAAAATGGAGAGAATAACCATATCTACTGCACAGCATAGTGAAACTCAAGGAGTAAATTCTAATAAAAATGCCTAGATAGACTCCCACAGGATTAAAGATTTAAACTTAAGACATGAAACTATAAAAATACTAGAAAAAAGTGCAGGGAAAACTCTTGAAGAAATCAACCTGGGCGAATATTTTATGAGGAGGACTACCCGGGCAATTGAAGCAGCATCAAAAATACACTACTGGGACCTGATCAAACTAAAAAGCTTCTGCACAGCCAAGAACACAGTAAGTAAAGCAAGAAGACAGCCCTCAGAATGGGAGAAGATCTTTGCAGGTTATGTCTCTGACAAAGGTTTAATAACCAGAATCCACAGAGAACTCAAACATATTAGCAAGAAAAGAACAAGTGATCCCATCTCAGGGTGGGCAAGGGACTTGAAGAGAAAATTCTCTGAAGAAGACAGGCACATGGCCTACAGACACGTGAAAAAATGCTCATCATCCTTAATCATCAGAGAAATCAAATCAAAACTACTTAGAGATAGTATCTAACTCCAGTAAGATTAGCCCACACCACAAAATCCCCAAACCAGAGATGTTGGCGTGGAGGTGTAGAAAAGGGAACACTCCTACATTGCTGGTGGGAGTGCAAACTAATACATTCCTTTTGGAAAGATGTTTGGAAAATACTTAGAGATCTAAAAATAGACCTGCCATTTGATCCTATAATTCCTCTACTAGGTATATACCCAGAAGACCAAAAATCATATTATAACAAATATATTTGTACCAGAATGTTTATTGCAGCCCAATTTATAATTGTTAAGTCATGGAAGAAGCCCAAGTGCCCATCGACCCACGAATGGATTAATAAATTGTGGTATATGTACACCATGGAATATTATGCAGCCTTAAAGAAAGATGGAGACTTTATCTCTTTCATGTTTACATGGATGGAGCTGGAACATATTCTTCTTAGCAAAGTATCTCAAGAA
>CAUYRH010183161.1:0-21444 GCA_963574655.1 Perodicticus potto
TGTTTACATGGATGGAGTTGGAACATATTCTCCTTAGCAAAGTATCTCAATAATGGAAGAAAAAGTACCCAATGTACTCAGCCCTACTATGAAGCTAATTTATAGCTTTCATGTGAAGGCTATAACCCAATTATAGCACAATAATATGGGGAATGGGGCAAGGGTGGGGAGGGGAGGGGAAAGGATGGGTGGAGAGAGGGTAATCGGTGGAACCACACCTATGGTGCATCTTAGAAGGGTACAAGTGAACTTACTGAATGCAGAATATAAAGGTCTTATCACAATAACTAAGAAAATGCCATGAAAGCTATGTTAAACAGTTTGATGAAAATATTTCAGATTGTATATGAAACCAGCACATTGTACCCCATGATTGCATTAATGTACACAGCTATGATTTAATAAAAAAAAAAAAAAGAAATACATTTTGTAAAGCTAAAAAAAAGACATTCATAACAAGGGGAATTGGCATGAACTATATAGAAAATCCCTGTCCTATCTTTACAATTTTTCTGGAATGCTAAACTATCCTAAAATAAAAGTTTATTTTAAAAAGTCTGTATTTCCTCCACTGACCTGTGCTTTTAGCTCTGTAAAAAAAACAACAGGGCATATTTTCATAGTTCTATTTCAGAGTTCCCCTATTCTGGTTTATGGAGCTATGTGTCTATACCTCTGCCATTACCACACTGGACTGGATTATTGTAGCTGTGAGTGTCAAAATGGGGTAGACTGATTTCTCTCACTTATTTTCCTTTTTCAAAATAACTATCATAATTCCTTTACTTTTCCATAAATTTTAAAACAGTCTTATCTACATCTATAAAAAATCTTGCTAAGATTTTGATAGAATGCGCTATCTATATATCAATTTTACTATCTTAATATAAATTACATTTTTACTATGTTGAATCTTTCAATATATGAACACACTATGTTTTGATTTCTTTCATCAGAATTTTGTAATTTTCATCATTCAAGTCCTATTTTATGTTTTGTTAAATTTATATCTAAGCATTTAGTTTTCAATGATACTGTAATTAGCGTCCATGTGTATAAATAATTTTTAGTTAATTAATTAATTTTTTTTTTTTGGAGACAGACTCTTATTCTGTTGCCCCAGGCTAGAGTGCCGTGCCAGTACCTCAGATTCCCGGGCTCAAATGATCCTCCTGACTCAGCCTCTTGAGTAGCTGGGACGACAGGCGCCTGCCACAATAGGTATTCATAGCTACAACTCCATTCACAAAGAAGATGAATTTTTATGTTACTATGCAGAGTAGCCAAGCAACTCTGTTCCATCATCCAGACCTGGACTTTTGCTATGTTGTGTTTACTTCAAAGATAGAATGAACCTCTTTTCTCAAAATAAAGTGACAGTCAAGAAACAGGAAAACTTTGGAAGCTTTTCACCCTTCTATCCATCAAGGTTTCAAAAAGTTACCATTCAATGCCTGCATTTTTAACAGGCTCTAAAGGTGATTCCCCTAACCTCTAAGTTTGAGACCTACTAGCATAAGAGATCCATGATCCACAGTCCTCAGAAAAGAAGATAGATCCATTTTGAGATACAGAGCCTAGAGACATGGATGTTTCTCCTTAGGAACTGGTACTTTTAAATAAGTTCTACAAGTGATTCTGATGTACAGGATTTGTGGATAACAATGAGAACATTTTGCCTCCAACATGACAGTCACTGAACGTATAGTTTTGGAGCCTGATGCTAAATATTACTATTTATTGTCTGTGTAACCTTTGGCAATTTGGCTTGTCTCTTTGCATCTCAGTTTTCTCATCTGGAAAATGGTGCTAATGGTGCCCACTTTGTAGGGTTGTTGTAAGGATTGAATGGGTTAATAAATGTAAAGTGATTAAAACATTATAAACACTCAATACTCAAAAAATTAGAGCCTCATTTTAGTTGCAACACCTCACTACAAAGGTAAATTAATGTGGTAGATTTCTAGTTATGTTAAAAATTATTTACCAAATCATCTTGGTTTAATGGATCATATCCAAATTCCTGTTAAAATCCAAAGAATTCAAAACATTGAGAAGTTTAAAGCAGGATGTGTGATAAGTGATTCTATTTTGGGGACCCTGTTATCTATCACAAATCCACAAGTCTGTTTTTACCAAGATAACAAATCTTAGGGAGTCATTATACCCTCAGAACTGAAGTACTAGCAGAAAGTTAGCTTTTCAAAACATGCAGTTTGTAGCAAACTAATGACTAAGAAAATAATTAAGTCTCTTAGTATAACAATTTGGATGACTCTATATCCACCAGAATCTCTTATCTGATTTTTTTTAATAAATCAAAATATTTGTTCAAAGATTGACAGCAAACTTGGAGAGTTTCAACAGATGGGATCTTACATAGTTCTAGGGCACTTCAGATTATGTGAAACAAAATAAAACAAAAAATAACTATAATCTCCCTAGGGTTTTATAAAACTATAAAAGGGACTATTATTTGCTTAGTTATGAATTTTTGCCTAACCCTAATTACAGAAATACTTCTGAAACTAGCATTTAAGATGTGCTGAGACATCATACTTACGTGACTTAAGTATTATACAAAAGCTCTTGATTTCGGTGTGTTGTCGGGAATACAGTGCTTTTTTAAAAAATTTTATTTGCAGCCATCACTCCCGCTTATAGTATTATGGCTGCCATCTGCTCCATGTCTTTCTCCTCCTTGATTAAATTGAAATTGTGTGTGTGTTTGATGTGGCATGATAGTAAGAGCAAAAAAATTGTGCTGGGTCTTTGTAATCATAGCTTGGTGACAAATACAAGGGTCCTAGATGGATTTTTTTCTTATGATATTGTACTGTCTACAGTGCTCAAAGAATATTCTTGATAAAGCTCAGGAACATGTCTTAGGCATTCACATATTTAATAATTAATTCTCTTCCTCTTCTCTACACCCATATGACCAAGTGAGATTTACAAATCATTTCAGTTGAGTAATTGGTAATTTATGTGAGATATCCTTAAGTGCCTTACGTGTGGTTCCCAGGTAGGATCACAATAAATAGTGCCTTGTTAGATTCTGTCTTCATCTGGGTTTTGCTGCTATAATAGAACACCACAGACTAGGTAATTTATAATAAGCAAATGTATTGGCTCACAGTTCTGGAGGCTGGAAAGTCCAAGATCAAGGGATCTGAATCTGGTGAAGGCCTTTTTGCTGTGTCATCCCATGGTGAAGGGCAAGGAGAGGTCAAGAGAGAGAAAAGGCCAAATTCACACTTTTATAAGGAATCCACTCCTGTGATAATAACCCACTTCCACAAAAATGGCATCAATTCATTCATGAAGTGGAGCCCTCATCCTAATCCCCTCTTCATTGTCTTTTAATATACCTACATTGGGGATCAAGTTTCCAACACATGAATTTTGGGGGACACATTCTAACCATAGTGAATCCTTTATGACTTCAAATGAATCTGGTCCTTAGGAAAGGAGTATGAGAAGGTGGTATTAATCAGAAAGCAAAATATTTGTCCCTTAAATTTATTTCTCACAGTTGTGGTTATTGGAATCCTAGATCAATATCCTAGGCTTCCTTTGCCTTCTTCTCCTTCCTAGGACATTCACTTTAATAATTTCAGTTTCTATCTGCACGTATATAACTATCAATTCTATGTATAATTTCAATGCAAAACTGTCCTGAGATCCAGATTTGTCATAGTTAGTTTGAGTTGCTATAACAAAAACATCGTAGAGTAAGTGGCTTAAACAATAGAAATTTATTTCCCATAGTTGTGGATACTGGGAAGTCCTAGATCAACGTGCCAGCCTAGTCAGTTCTGGTGAGGACCTGCCCCCTGGTCTGCAGATGGTCGCCTTCTTGCTGTGTCCTTACTCGGTGAGATAGAGATCATCTCTTTTATGTCTCTTACAAAGATGCTGACATCATGGGAATTAAGTTTAAGCATATGAATTTGGGGGGGCACACAAACATTCAGAACGTAGCTCTGTTGGACATCTCATCATGGGTGTCACATAATGACCTCCTGGATTCATCATTGCCTCCTTCTCCCAAAGAGCTGCTGCTTTAGAAAGTGTTTCCTATCATAGCAGATGATACATCCATCCAGCCATCCAATCTTTCAAAGCAGGTATCATCACTCACTAGGGCCCTCCCCCACATCTAAATTCATTCACTTTCTTCTAAAATACATCTAGAATCTATCTAATTCTCTGCTGCCACTCTTTTCATCTTCACTGCTAATCTGGAAGCCTTCCTCTGCTTCTCCTGGACTCTGGTCTTGATTTTCTAATTTTCTAGCTGCAGTTAGAGAGGTCTTTCTAGAACACAAAGTGCATCCCCTGCTTGTCCTTTTCCCATGGTCCTTTATTGCCTTCTCAATAAACACCCATTCCAGTGCCTCCCCCACTTTCACTCAGCTAACTCATATTTAACCTCAAGGTTTAAATATGCTACTTCCTTTGGGAACTCTTCCCTGAATTCCTTCCTCTTCTGTTCCCACAGTTTTTGGTGCTTACTCTTCACAAAATTATTTTATATTTATATTTATTCATACTATTTTATATTTATTTATCTGTCTTCTTTATTATACTATAAATTACTTGATAAAGGTAACTGTGTCTAATTCACCATCGTAATGAATGCCTAATGCAGATCCTAAATATACTTGTTGAACTGAGAGCCCTCAACAAAATCATTAGCATTGATAACAGTATATGTCTACGTGCCCTATAGCCACATAATAAAACATGGGGTGGGAGAGGGATGAGAAACCAAAAATTACCTATCAGTACAACATACTATTCCAGTGATGGCTACACAAAAATCCCTGACTTCCCTACTATACAATTCATCTATGGAACAAAAAAACTTTTGTACCTCCTAAATATATTGAAATAGAAAAATAACATAAAATGGATAATTTTTTTTTTTAGAGAGACAGAGTTGAGTGCCATGGTGTCACACAGCTCACAGCAACCTCCAACTCCTGGGCGTAGGCAATTCTCTTGCCTCAGCTTCCCAAGTAGCTGGAACTATAGGCACCCGCCACAATGCCCGGCTATTATTTTGTTGCAGTTTGGCCAGGGTCAGGGTTTGAACCCGCCACCCTCAGTATATGGGGTCGGTGACCTACCTACTGAGCCACAGGCGCCACCCAAAATGGGTAAATTTTATGGGTAGAATTCTGTGACCCTGAAGAATAGAATTGTGAGTCATGAGTGCTAACATGAAACTCTTGCTCTCATCAGAAAGAATCAAAATGAAGAGTATAAAAAGGCAAGATGTTTTATTCATTTATGAGCAAACAAGTAATGAGGTCCTGCTGTGTGCCAACACGGTGAAGGGCTTTGGAATAAGAAGACCTGGTGACTGTTTAGCAGGAGTTCAAAGTCTACTGGGTGATGGATTCACAGAATGCTAAAGCTGGAGCAGACACAAGGGAAGTTCAAACCAGCCCCCTCATTTTACAGAGATCTGGTGATTTCTACTGTGCCTTCCAAAATCCTCAATAATTGTATATTAAGAGAACGATTTCTTCTTTACACACCCATGTTTTTCTCCACCTTTAATTAATCTGCCTCCTTAAAAAAGGAGCACTGTGTGAATGATAATATGAGATCACAGCCAACATAAGGTCATCTTGGGAGAAAAAAAGAATTATGATTTGCCAGAGCTGCCCAGGAGGGAAAATTTCTATTTGAAATCCTGGCATCATAAATTGTTTATGGGGGGAAAAAAACCTATCAGCGTGAAAGAGTTAAAAATGATCATGAATTAAAATCATTAAGCTATGTTAGCAGGAGGAAAAGAATTTGATTGATTCAAGCAGCCCATTGACCAGAAATTGTTTTAAGAAGAGTCTACTTAAGATGCTGTTAAGATTGAATTAGTTTTTGATGGCTATTTTAGGAGTTTCCGTAAAATGACCCTTTTTGTATATTGATATCAAAGATAGGCTAACCGGTTTGCCCCAGGTGAGACATGAGGAAGTGGACTGTTTGAAGTGTTTTTTCTTGAATTGAACAGGCCTTATTCATAGGGTGTGTGCTGCACCATAGGCACAAGGGGAGGAGAGCCTAGAATTAAAAGGTTGAAAATATCTGCATCTTCAAAGTCAGAAAACCAAAAATGTCCACTGTAGGGAGGAGAGTTGATGCCTTAAATATCTCCATGTCACTCCTAGGCCACTTGTTTCCTGGAGCTCTGGACACCCCTAAATGGGGCTATTTTTATATTTAGAGAGTCACTGACCTTAAGAGACCTCACCTGTGTGAAAAGTTATACTATAGAGATAGATTTGGCATTGATGACGATTGCTACTTATATATAGATAGGTGTGATTACCATCATATTTGCATGTTATGTACAAATACATCTATTTCTTTTTCTTTCTTTCTTTTTTTTTTTGTAGAGACAGAGTCTTACTTTATCATCCTTGGTCAAGTGCCGTGGCATGACACAGCTCACAGCACCCTCCAACTCCTGGGCTTAGGCGATTCTCCTGCCTCCGCCTCCAGAGTAGCCGGGACAATAGGCGCCCGCCACAATGCCCGGCTTTTTTTGTTGTTGTTGTTGTTGTAGCAGTTTGGCCAGGGCTGGGTTTGAACCTGCCACCCTCCGTATATGGGGCCGGCACCCTACCCACTGAGCAACAAGCGCCACCCTAAATACATCTATTTCTACATATGCATATTGCTATTCTATATACATGCATGCACATAGGCATACATATACATAGTATATGGTTATAACTTTTTTTTTTTTTGAGACAGAGCTTCAGCTGTTGCCCTGGGTAGAGTGCCTTGGCATCACAGTGCACAGCAACTTTCAACTCCTGGACTCAAGAGATTCTCCTGCCTCAGCCTCCCAAGTAGCTGGGACTACAGGTGCCTGTCACAATGCCCGGCTATTTTTCGGTTGCAACTGTCATTGTTTGGTGGGCCCAGGATGGATTCGAACCTGTTGTTTGGTGGGCCAGGGATGGATTCGAACCTGCCAGCTCAGGTGTATGTGGCTGGCACCTTAGCTGCTTGAGCCATAGGTGCCAAGTCAACTTTTTTTTTTTGAGACAGTTTCACTTTCTTACCCTGGGTAGAGTACTGTGGCATTACAGCTCACAGCAACCTCAAACTCTTGGGCTCCAATGATCTTCTTGTCTCAGCCTCCTCAGTAGCTGGGACCACAAGCATCTGCCACAATGCCCAGCTGGGTTTTCTATATTTGGTGGAGACAACAGTCTTGCTCTTGCTCAAATTGCTCTTGAACTCTTGAGCTTAAGCAATTCACCCACCTTGGCCTCCCAGAGTGCCAGGATTATAGGTATAAGCCACAGCGCCCAGCCTTGTTTTAACTATTGATAGCAATTTTATTAATAAATCAGATTATTCTTCAGTCAAACTTGGGGCATGATTTTTCCTGCCTTTTCAATTTTTTTAGTCCACAAGTTTTCCCTCATGGGACACAATCTTCTCTTCCCTCTCTCTCTCTCTCTTTTTTTTTTTCTACTAAAAACAATGATAACTATTTCTTCAAGTAGAAAGCTCAAACTTGCATCTCACATCTCATTTCAGATTCAAACAGCTTTTAATTTACACGCTGATCTCCTGTGATCTGGAATGCAATGGAATTTAAATTAGGCATGCTCGTGAAGAAAAAACAAAACACTTTACATTTCCTAATTAGGTAAACACTGAGGCTTGGATGATAGATGATGGGGAAAAATCTCCAGGCAGAAATTGTAATGCACTTTCTTCTTGTTCAAAGCACTTATGTCCTTACATATACATTTTGAAACATGTGCCTTCTTTCCTTCTGCTACTGTCCATCCTGGTTATGTGAATCTGATCATTTTCCTTCTCTATTCTCTGCTTGTTCATGGTGTGTGAGCTTTAGTCCCCTTTCCTAGATGTCAGCTTCTAGAGATTAGGGACTAACGAGACATTGGAAAGAAGTAATCACTTACATTGTTAGAGATTACATTTTAGCACTTTTACTATTATATTTTATCCTATTATAGAAATATGCACAATTTTGAATTCATTTACGTTTTCCTCAGATTTGAGATTATTACCCCAATTCTACAGTTGGGGGAACAGGGGCTTATGGTGAATTTATAACCTGCCCAAGTTCTCACTGCTGATCTACGGTGAGGCCAGGAGTAGAAGCCCGAGTTTGACTCCAGAGCCTGTATTCTTTCTCCCATCACACTCTCTTCTCTGTAAGCTCCTCCCCTCCTCCTCTAAACTCGCCACCTTCAGTATTTAACAGAGTACGTAACCTACGGTGATTATTCAATAAATGGTTGTGGAATTGAGAAATACCGTAATGTAAACATGTTCACTATATAAAGTGGCCAGGCCTTCAAAAGAAGTGGAAAGCCCAGCAGACACACGGACAAGGAGGTGTCACCTGGGACCTAAATCTCACCACCTCCAGCCCAGATGGGAAAGACTTCAAAATGACCCTAAATTATTTCTTCATAAGTAGGACAAAGTATTCAAAACAAGTAGTGAGAGATAGCTAGAAAAGGATTAGGTTCCAACTGAGCACAGATTCAATTCTGGCATCCATTCAGCTCAAAAATAAAGTCAGTTGTTTAAAATTAAGTCCCAAGGAAAGCCTAAGTGTCACAGGTTATTATCTTCAAATTTTCCCAGCGTCCAGGGGGACCTGGCATTATTTCTAGAATGCTTTCCCTGGAAGCATTTGCATAAGCATCGATCAGCCTTGTCCCCAGCTTGCTGCTTGTATTCACAGGGTTTACTCCAGTGACCATGTCACCAGGTTTTCCCAGGTCCTTTAAAAATCTCATTTCCCAACATCAATAACTCTCTGTTTGGGTTCCTCTTGCATATCCTTCTTGGGGCAGACAAGCAATCATTCTTGTTGTTCTGAAAGAGGCAGCCAGTTATGGATTTTTATAATTAGAACTCTGAAACATGACATTTGAGACAGGCCTGCTTTCATCCAGAGATCCCTACGGCACAATCTAATTACCAACAAGGTACAGCGCCCACAGTCTTGCACAGAACTCTGAGTATAAAGGCTCTATATCGACCACGGTCATAAATAATAGATCATTAGCTCCTGAGCCAGAATTTATTGAATACCAAAAAGTGTTAGATAGGCCACAGGCTGATAACAAAGGATGGGTATGTGGGGCCCATCTCTCATCTGGTTGCGGTGAAGCCATGGGGTTACCAGAGTCTGCTCTGCTCAGATTCCTATAAATATAAACAAGCCCTGTCCACCCTTCCACCAGAGGGATAGCAAGAAGGTCCCTCTACTGAGGGGGCAGAGTTGAGAGGGTGATGGTTGTAAACAATGCAGGAGAGGAGAAAAGAGCAGGTATGACACCCTGTAATTAATAGGGGTTCTTGGCTGGGAGACTCTGTTGGGGCCAACACAGTAATAGTGTTTTTCCTTCAAGGAGTATCTGAGAGGTGATTTCTTTACCTGGACACCGCTCTGTGCACATACAAGGACTTATCTTAACTATCCTTACCTTGGTCGCCGTTGGAATATTTGGCTAGCTTCACATCCCAACCTTTAACATGCTGGAACCTGGCTATCCCCGGCACAGAAAATGCACAGTGCCTTTGCTGCGTCCCAGATTGAGCCCAGGGTTAACTCTTATGTCACTTAGGTGCTTTTTGGTGTGAAAACTGGCTTTGAGCCTCTGTGGCTCTGGTGTAACCCACTGAAATGCTATGTACTGTTGAAAAAATTGTCATTTTGTTGATTATAGTTGTCATCATGCACTCATTCAACGAATATTTATAGAGCACCTCTCATGTCATTTGGCACGATACTAGGTGCTGGCAACACGGTGAAGAGCAAGAGACAAAACTCCCTGACTCCACAGAGAGACAAGAAAAGTAGATAAGTATTCCAGAGGGTGTTTAGCCCTAAGGAGAAGAAAAGGAGACAGGGGGTTCATGAGAAGAAAAGGAGACAGGGGGTTCATGTGACGGGGAGGGACTCATGAGACGGCATCTTCTGAGGGAAGACCAGAAAGAGGAGAAGTAGTGAGTTGTAAAAGCCACGTGGGTGACGGGCATAGCAGGCAAAGGGAAACACAGGCACAGGAGTCCTGGAGTGTGACTGGAAGATTCTGAGAACATCAAGACGGCCAGAATGACTGGGTGAAATGGGGAGCAGTCAGAGAGGGAACTGGGGAGGGGAGGCCGCAGGTTGGAGGCGGGGTAGAATGGGACTTTTAGACATTGAAAGGACTTGGTCATTTACTGAGGGAGGTGGTTGTCAAGCCTTCTGTATACAGGAATTTTTCTCGTAATGAAATTTTTGGTGAACAGATAGGTAGGATAAAATACTATGGCGAAGTGTCTAGAAAATGAAAATAACTAGTTTCCATTTATGTGGAAGTGCATTTCTGTAAAAAGGCCATGGGGTATAGTATTTATTGGCTATCTATCTATCTATCTATCTATCTATCTATCTATTTATTTATTTATTTATTTATTTATTTTTTATTGTTGGGGATTCATTGAGGGTACAAGAAACCATGTTACACTGGTTGCATTTGTTGGGTAAAGTCCCTCTTACAATCTTGGCTATCTATTTAAATCTCGTCTTGCCCTCTGCTCTTCACATATCCACAAGGCTCACTCTTTCACTGGACTTAGAGGCCAATGTCACCAGACTAGATTCCAATGTCTTCTCTGATGACTCTATCTGAAGTGACCCCTCCAATCACTCTCCAGTTCCCTATCCCATTTAATTTTTCTTTAAAGCACTTAGCATTGTGATTTTATGAAACAGAGGGGAGTCAGCTGGGAGGTGGGGTTGAGCAGAGTGACACCATGTGTCTTCCACTTTAGCAACATGCCTCCAGCTGCTGATTTGGGAACATACTGGAAGGAGGCAAAGGAAGAAGCAGAGAGATGGTTACTGATAGAACAGTGCTTTTCAGCTGAGGCACTGTGTTTGACAGTTCATTCAGAAGAGCTCATATACATGTTAATCTTGTTCATCCATTCAATGATACGCGCCAGGCCAGGGATTTGTTACGGGAGCACATATTCTCTGTTCTCAAACAGTCTTGAAAAATACAATGTAATATCTGACAATTGTGCCCTGAAGTTTTGGTCTAAATTATTAACAACATGAAGACACTATGGAAACAGTTCTCTAACATGAAAACAGCATTTGCTAAGAATAGAAGAATCTATTGCAGCTAACTCCGAGGTTCATGCTAGGGTGAGCAGAGACATATTGGATACATAGAGGCTTTGAGACGAGGATTAGTGAGGACAGTAGTTTTAAAGAGTTGGGTCCCTCTGCTCACCTATTTACTCTACTTCTGGGACTTCTGAGACTTTCAGGCCTAGGAACCTCCTTAGGGCTTGTCTTTCTCTTTATTAAGTAGGAAGCAAAAGGAAGGGTCCTCTGGGCAGATGCGTCAGCCCTGTAGGAACTGGAATGGAAATAAATGTGCTTTTGCAGAGGAGTAGACATTGTAAAGCTTTGAGCCAGTTTTTGAATCCACCAAGCCCACCTCAGGCATGTGGTGGCAGGTTCAAAGGCAGGCAGCGGAGTGGAGGGAGGCAGAAGGATTCCAGCCCTGCTTGGTTACCGCTTGGTTCCCAGGGATGAGCTACTTCCTCCCTTTCTCTCTCTGGTCCTCGATTTCCTCAGCTTTAATCAGGGAAAATCAAGATGCATTCAATGAAAACACAAGCTGCGTAATAATGTGTGTGATACGATCCCACTTCCACATTTGTTCAATCGTATTAAAAAACCCTTTGTGTTTGTGTTGTGTGTCACACACATGTGGTTTAAAGATACATACGTGTATGGAGGGTCTATAAACACACGCATTGATGTATACCTATATGTCTATATTTATACAGAGATACAGATACAGACGCAAGTGAAGATAAACACAAAGAAAGGTTGTAACACATTACTCTAGAGCAGCGGTTCTCAACCTGTGGGTCGCGACCCACAGGAACTGTATTAAAGGGTCGCAGCATTAGAAAGGTTGAGAACCACTGCTGTAGAGAGATCAGCAGAACGCTTGGATCTTTGGTCCCTGAGTCTCACTGTGCGTTGTTGGCAGTAAACTGGCCGAGACTCCTGTAGCTCAGTTCCTCACGAGGCTACTGGGTGCTAGCAACTTGTTAACTTTTTTGCTATATGTTTGAGTATGATTTTATGAATATGTGTTAAAACGAGCGTTTGCTTGAGAGTGTGATAAAAATCTAATCAATGAAAGTAGGCACTAAAGATGCTAAGCATTCTTCCCAAATGCAAAGTATGACCGGGGAAGGTGCATGCCCAGCAGCTGTGCTGTGGCCTTACGTCATCAGGAGCACTTGGTCAGGTCCTTGTCCTCGGCTTATGCTGGCCTGGATGGTTGTAAGATTAGGGCCATTTCAAGAGAGGCATGTGACGTTCGTGCAGATCCTTTAAAAGCACTGAGCTTTGAATACC
Organism: Perodicticus potto; assembly: GCA_963574655.1. Taxonomy (NCBI): domain Eukaryota; kingdom Metazoa; phylum Chordata; class Mammalia; order Primates; family Lorisidae; genus Perodicticus; species Perodicticus potto. Next base: position 12,458 of record CAUYRH010183161.1, read on the forward strand.
CTCTTAAAAAATGAGGCAATTTTAGAAAGAAATTAAAGCTTTTAGGTATCCTTGCCAAGATTAAGTCTGAACAATTAAAAAGGCAATTGGACTGAAACTGGGTTAATAAAACCAAGCTTTAGAGCTAACGAACTCACAGGGAAGGGAAAGCAGGCTGCCTGTGGGGCTTCTCTACATCTGACCTTTTCTCCCTTCTATGGTTTTGTAGCTTTTTGCTCCTTTGCATTGGTTCTTCAGGATTCGATTCTTCACAAACCAGTTCTCACCTGGCAACTCTGTGTCAGTGAAAGGGAAGAAGGATCAGCCCCAGAGGTGGTGGACGCAGGTGATAGTAAAAAGATATTTTGAAAATGGGCCAACTCACTTCTTGGTAAAAGGCGTTTAGTTTACCAAATCTCGTTTTTTTCTCACGTGGTACGGTGAATAGTCGTGTTGGATAATGCTGATTTTCCGTAACACTTTGGAAAGAACTACATCCTTTCCTTTTCTCCATTTGATTAATTATTCTGGGATTCCAAGAGGGGGAACTTCCTGGTACTTTATATGAAAAAAATTTACAAAGCTTGAATGAAACTCTCAAAAGAAGGGATTTGCAAAGTGCAAAGAAGGAAGGGAAAAGGGAAGAGAGAAGTAAGGGCTGAAATCTCATCTGGTCTGTTCTCCTGAGAATCAAAAGTTAGTGTGGTTTTCTCAGTTTCTTTGGATGTTCATTCTCCTGTATTCAGATTCCCACCTTCCTGCTTCTCCCCCGATCCTGCTTTTTAAGAGCGAGATTGTTACCATATTTTTCGGCTTCTTGGTGTTGCTGCCACAGGCAGGCAGCTCATTTGATTGCATCTTGCATGTGGCATTTGAGATTTTGTATATTGAACTGCATTGATGCCACTGAATTCAAGATGAGGACACGACCCCAGAAATACGGCTGCAACAAAAAACAAAAGGGTAAGCGTCGTCCCCGTAGCTTAAGTCACCCAATAATTAATGTCATTTTCTATTTCTCAAGGCTTCCTGAGAGGAGATTTAAAAAAGAGTTGGCTTGAAAAGTGTACGTGTGTGTGTGTGTGTGTGTGTGTGTGTGTGTGTTTTAATTCAAATGTCAGGCAAACAATCTACATGGATTGTGTAAGCACAAACTCTGTGATAAAAATTCAGAACTTTAAAACGATATAGCTAAATTGTTACTAAGACCTCTTAAAAACATCTAATCTATTATTTCCTCATTTCCCCTATCATTATTGGAGCAACATTTTGGTAGAAGGAGCATCTTTTACTTTACTATCTTCCTTTTGGTTTTTTTTCAAGTTACTGCTTTACACATGATTTATTTATATTGGCTATTGTGATTTCCAAACATCACGGCCTTATGTTTATGCATTTAAATCTTCCGGGACTCCACCAAAGCAATTGCTTTCACCACATGCAATATTCATCCTTTTCATACCAATGAATTTCTAGGAGACTGTCTACAGCCTTGGAGCTAGGGCATTTTCCTGCAATTTTATCTGGACATGATTTAGGACTTGAGAATAAAATCCTTTTTTCTTGTCATAAAAAAGAAAGAATGTGAGATATTCATATCTAGCATGATTAAGATCATTAAAAATTTGTCCTTAAAAGATCATGTCTGTACATACAATTTCTACAATTTTACAAAATTTCAGAAAATGTAAAATTTAAACTTTGTTACTTTGGGGGGACGTGTTTATAGGAGGTGCCCAGTCTGTGAGACAACAGTTGGCTTTTCCAAATTACAAATCTTAGTTCACATTCCTGACCGAAATGGGTGGGGAAAAACTCCATCTTTGATGGCTTACCCTGAAAATACTAAATATCAAATCTCAAAGCTTTTATTTTTATTTATTTATTTATTGAGACAGAGCCTCAAGCTGTCACCCTGGATAGAGTGCTGTGGCATCACAGCTCACAGCAACCTCCAATTCCTGGGCTTAAGCGAGTCCCCTGCATCCGCCTCTCAAGTAGCTGGGACTATAGTGCCCGCCACAACGCCCGGCCATTTTTTTTGTTGCAGCTGTCGTTGTTTGGCGGCCCGGGCTAGATTCCATCCTGCCAGCTTAGGCTGGCACCTTAGCTGCTTGAGCCACAGGCGCTGAGCCTATTTATTTATTTTTTTTGAGACAAAGCTTCAAGCAGTTGCTCTGGGTACAGCAACCTCCAACTTGTGGGCTTAAGCGATTCTCTTGCCTCAGCCTCCCAAGTAGCTGGGACCACAGTCGCCCACCACAACACTCAGCTAGTTTTTGGTTGTAGTTGTCATTGTTGTTTGGCGAGCTCAGGCTGAATTCGAAACTGCCAGTTCTGGTGTATGTGGCTGGCACCGTAGCCGCTTGAGCTACAGGTACTTAACCATATCAAAGCTTTTAAAGTGGTAAGTTTGATTGCAGTTTGCTAACTCTTTTCTTCAATGTCTCATTTTAATAATAATTTTCCTAAAATTTATTCTCCTTTACATAGGGATGAAGTAAACCTATTATAGAGAAACACATGTGGCTCTTGCTGCAACTTAAAAATCAGAGATTATTCCCAGCCAAAAAAAAAATATTTACTGAAAACAAAAAAGCATAGTTGAATTTTGTGTTGAAATCAAAGGGAAATTCATGGGACTGGGAGGGTGCCAGTCACTCATGGACCTTTGAGTGACCATGGTCAGCTACACACCACAAGGCAAACAAGTCTCAGCAGGATTGAAACGTCTGTCACTTGAATGGTTACCCCAAGTCATTGGGTGATAAGAAATAAGTTTTTTAAAGACCTTGGTGTCATTTCTAATTTATGTCACTGATTTACCTAAGTGTAAATAGTCTGTCCTCATTATTCACATACTATGTATATATGAATCAGCTTACTTGTTAGAATTTATTTGTAACCCCCAAATCGATGTGCATCATGTTTGCACGGTTATTTGCAGACATGCATGAAGTGGTGAAAACTTTGAGTTTCCCGACACCCACAGTCCCCGCTGAGGTTGAGCAAAGCGACGCCCTGCTTTCTCGTTCCAGCTCTTGTACTAAAAACCAATACCCTTTTGAGGTCTATATAGAGCCACATTTTTCACACTTTTGTGCTTTTTGTTGGTGATTTTCTGTTTGAAATGTTCCCAAGCACACAATTTACAGAGAAAATATGTGCATTAGATAAGCTTCGTTCAGGCGTGGGTTCTGGGGCTGTTGACCGTGAGTTTAATGTTAACTGAACAAGCTGTCTTTAAACAGGAACTCACTAAAAACAAGGTGTTATGTTGACCAGCTCCTGAGGATGTTGTGGCCAGAGGCTCACGGGGACCTAACCCTGTGTTTTCCCTCCACGTAATTGTCCAGCATTTGCTAATTACGTGTTCACTGCAACTTCACAGAATGTAACTACCCCCAAACAAGGAGAATCCATTGTATAACATAATGCGTATTATAAATTAGTTGGCTTAAAGGATTTATTATTTTTATTATTTGCTTACCTTTTTTGAGAAAAAGTACAAGAGAAACTAGAAATACGGAGAATACACATAATACAAACACGGCCACGTAACTACCAGATAAAATTCTTAGTGAACATTTAATTTGTTGAACCTCTTTTTAAAAACATGACACTAAAAACCTACAGAGAAAATGAAAATTTCCCTTGTTCAATTACTGTTCTCAGAGACAACGGTTTCCATGAATTTGCTGTGCATCTTTTATTCTGTACGTAGATATACTTATGCATCTGTGAAGCAGACGTGCTCATAAAGGAACTGAAGGCACCATCCTACATTTTGCTGTTTTCTTTTTTGAGACAGAGCCTCAAGCTGTCACCCCTAGAGTGCAACGGCATCACAGCTCACAGCAACCTCCAACTCTTGGGCTTAAGCGATTCTCTTGCCACAGCCTTCCAAGTAGCTGAGACTACAGGCGCCCACCACAATGCCCGGCTTTTTTTTTTTTTTTTGTAGAGATAGAGTCTCACTTTATCACTCTCGGTAGAGTGCCGTGGCATCACACAGCTCACAGCAACCTCCAACTCCTGGGCTTAGGCGATTCTCTTGCCTCAGCCTCCCGAGTAGCTGGGACTACAGGCGCCCGCCACAACACCGGGTTATTTTTCTGTTTTGTAGTTTGGCCGAGAGGCTGGGTTTGAACCCTCCACCTTTGGTATATGGGGCCGGCGTCCTACTGGATGAGCCACAGGTGCTGCCCTTGTGTAATAATACTTTAAAAGCAAAAAGAGGTGGCGCCTGTGGCTCAAAGGAGTAGGGTGCTGGCTCCATATACTGGAGGTGGCAGGTTCAAACCCAGCCCCGGCCCAAAACTGCACAATAAATAAATAAATAAATAAAATAAAAGTAAAAAGAAACACATTTTAAAAATAAAAACACTTTACAAGCTCACAGAAAATTTAAAAATGAAAAAAAGGGAAATGAAGAAAGGCGGTATGTGATGAGAAGTCAAGCATAAAGAGAGTACTCATTCATTCAAAATATTATCTGTTGAGTGCCTTTGTTTATTTTTTTTTATTTATTTTTTTATTTTATTTTTTTGAGACAGAGCCTCAAGCTGTCACCCTGGAGAGAGTGCCTTGGCATCACAGCTCACAGCAACCTCCAATTCCTGGGCTCAAGCGAGTCTCTTACCTCCACCTCCCAAGTAGCTGGGACTACAGGCGCCGGCCACAACACCCGGCCATTTTTTGGTTGCAGCTGTCATTGTTGTTTGGCAGGCCCGGGCTGGATTCGAACCCACCAGCTCAGGTGTATGTGGCTGGCACCTTAGCCCGTTGAGCCACAGGCGCCGAGCCGCCTTTGTTTATTAATGTAGTTGAAATAGGCCAAGATGACTCACCTCTCTCTGTCCTTCTAAACCTAGTGCCATGTCTCTTTTGAGTTTCATAATTTGCTTATCTCTGTCTTTGGTGTCTTACATTGTCCTTTACTTCATACCATATTCCTTTGTTTTCTCTTATCAGAAATTTTCAGTATTATTTATAGCTAAACCTCAATCTCTCCATCTGGATTAGTTGAAACTGAAATTTAAAGTGGAGTCCATTAACGATATTTAGTTCTGACCAATAGCAACTGCAGAGATTTGTGAACTGCTAAGATGTGAGATTATTCCTGCCTTCTCCCTTTGCTCTGCAAACAACCTACCTAGGAAAGGGTGTCATTTGTAAGCTCTTCCCTGCATCACTCTTCCTTCCTCTGACCTCTGAGCTATACTTGGCCTCACAGCAACAGCACAGGGGGTTGTAAAAGTCCCTAAGTCTTTTGCACTGGAAAAGACAGGTTTCTGGACTGTCTGTAGCCTCAGTGGGTTCTTTCCCGCTGTAAAATCCCCAGCCTGGCATTGGCTGCTCAGGACTTTACCTGACAATTCTGTGACCATGTCTTCATGGGCAACACAAAAGATGCCAAATCAGCTTTTCAGATTTTCTGCCATTGTCATACATCTGGCCAGGGAGAGCTGTGGCTCCTGCGAGGTTTTGGCACATGCCTCCTTTCCTTACCCTTATTTGGCATACCTTGTGGGCTCGTGTCGGCTGACGACAGCTGTAGATTGGTTTGTTTGTTTATCACTTTTCCACCCTGCTTCTTTCTTCTGGTAATAGCACTCCTGCTCTTTGTGTGACTGTTCACTTTTTTCTTGCCTCGTCTCCCCTCAGGTGCATATGGTCCAAGCGGGGCCAATCAGAGTCTTATTGGAACTTTATACAGGAGCCCGTGGAAAAGAAGTTGTCACCTTTGTGTATGGGCCTGAAGCTAGGGCTTCCACAGCCCTCAGTCACCTTCTCACCCACATGAAGTGGATCTGTGTGGCATGAAAGCCAGACGATGGGCGATGAGGGTCAGAGAAGGAGAATGAGTGTCGTGAGGTCCCTCTGCAGGCCCAGAGGCCTGGTTTCTCCAGCTCACCTTTCAGGCACGTGAGTTTTCCCAGTATCCCTCCCAGGTGACAGAGCCAATGCATTCCCTTTCCCCCTTAAACTGTTTTGGGTTGGGTGCCTGTCTGGGTGTCCAGGCTAAAACAGTCATCTCTTACTGAACTCACTGCCTGTTATTTCTGAGAGGAGTCCAATTTCCAGATGATTCTATCTGACTGCCTCCCAGTCATCCCACAGTTGGCCCTATCTCTTCTGATTCCCTTTCTCAGGCTTTTCTTCATTTGCCCAAAAGGACAGGGAGAATAATGGCAGCCGATACAGGTGTCCTTACGGGAGGGATCTGCCATTGTTGACAAGGCGTTTGTTAAAGCCACTCCCAAGAGGAAGACAAGCTTCTGGAATGTGAATGAAGGACAACTATTCCATAGATAACAAGGAGAAAGTGTTCCGACTGCCTGGGCCGGGGCAGAAGAGACGGGGAGATGGGTGGTGGTTAAGGAAAGGCCTGTAAAATGATAGACTGCTCCTTAGTTCCTCATGGGGCCTCTCATGCAGTTACTAGACTCGCAAAATACTTGGGTGTCAACTTACGCCATTTATGGGAAACTGTTAAAGGAGCTAAGCACTCTGTAACCTGGAAGCACATATGGGTGGATGGTGGTAGAATTAACTCCAGGAATCTACAGAAATACTGGGTAATACTAGAATATGAATGCAGATTTAAGATCCAAAACAGTTCTACCACATAACTAGCTGGTAGCGAGGCATGAGAAACTCCTAACATCTTAATTTTTTTTTTTTTTTTGCAGTTTTTGGCTGGGGCTGGGTTCGAACCCGCCACCTCCAGTATATGGGGCTGGTGTCCTACTCCTTTGAGCCACAGGCGCCGCCCCCCCCTCTTTTTTAAATGAAAACACTCTGTTAGGTTTTACTTCAAGGGCTTTATAAAAGGCTGTGTCTTACTGTTAGCTTGAATATGTCCCTGGGGGCAAGTTCTCCACCACAGTAAATTTATCTATTGATACATGAGAGCAGGCTGTTAGGACTAATCTTATCAGAAAAGAAAAATATAGTATTCATATGACCAATGAACTCTTAATGGCATCTAGAAACTGAAGGCAAGAGGAGCTGCTGGATTCTTTGACAAGTGGCGCATGGTAAATCCACAAATTGGAAGCACAAGTGACTGTACTTCATGGGGCTGGATCGGAGGGCACCTGTGTGTCTGTTAGCTCTTTAGCTTCAGCCGTGTGAAGGAAAAGAAAGAATGGGTTAAGGTAGAGGCTTGCGAAAAGAGGCACTTTATCCCACTACATTTATTACTGGCTAAGAAGGGAGGTGCAGCTCTTTTCCTTTGCTCTATAAAACCTTTGCGCTATGGGCGGCGCCTGTGGCTCAAAGGAGTATGGCACTGGCCCCATATACCAGATGTGGCAGGTTCAACCCCGGTCCCCGGCAAAAACTGCAAAAAAAACTTTTGAGCTAGTATGATGCCATTGTACTCTAGCCCAGTCAACAAAGGAAGACCCTGTCAAAACAAAACAAAACAATAACGGAAACCTGAGTCTTGCTAGTGTGGTGGGTTCTGCCTATAGTCTCAGCTACTCAGAGGACCGAGGTGGAAGGGTCTCTTGAGCCCAGGAGTTCAAGTCTAGCGTGGGCAGTAGAGTGAGACCCTGTCTCAAAACAACAAAAACCTAAACAAACAAATAGATTGGATTGTCCTATTAAAAAATCTGGGTCTTCACTTCACAAAACAAACTAAAACACTATAACAGACAAGACCATGAGAATTGAGGCAAAATGTGTTTAAGAACAAAGAGTTAAGTGTTTCTCTTTGGAATATAAGGAGAAAAGCGAGCCAGGCAAAATATTTTGGGATTATAAAAATTTAGTGAGAATAAATGAGAAAAAGGCCAATTTTTTGTTTCTATCCTTAAAACCTCTGCTAACAGACTTAGTATAGTTTGATAGGACTTGATCAAGTTAGCTATTTTTATATGCAGTTCTGTTTTGTTTTATTTATGCAAAAATTTCCAAATCAAGCAAACCACTTTCATGGCAAAAGATTACTGTTTCTCTAGGAGCTTAACCAAACCATGACTCTTTCCCTGGTGTCAAGGGACCTTCAGTTTAAGTGACATACCTCAAGAGGAAATAACCTTTCTGGCGTTAAATTAAAAACCTAAAAATACAGCAATGATGGTATGCTACACGCCCACTCACAGACATCTTTGGTCTTTTCCTGTTTTTCTAGCCACTCATTTTTTTCTTAAATTTAGGTGGATAACAATGTAGGAAGCTTGAATCTAGAGAAGCCAGAGTAACTTTCATTTCTACCACTGAAGAGGAGCTTGCCTGCTTCCCAAGTGACCACCCTCCCAGCACCGTGATAGCCACAGGAACAGGGATTACTGAGATCATACAGGCAGCACCTACCAAGTGTCTGTTCCTGCCAATCTGTTGTGGGGAGCGCTCACCTCTGGCATCACCTGCAGAGAAATGAATAGGGTATGCGCTAAAGATTTAGTGCTCTTCATTTAGGAAGGGAAGAGAGGCAGGGTTACTGGTAAGAGAACATGGGAGTTTTAGAGAGTAAAACAGCATGAATAAAGGCAGCAGGATGGAGTAGAAAGGACAAGGACGGGCATTGGAATCGGACAGCCCTCAGCTTAAATCTAGCCTTCGCTGCTTAGCAGCAGAGTTATGCATAATTTGTCAGAAGTTTTGAGACACAAAATTCTCAGAGTAAAACTCATCAAGTTCATTCTTTGATGAATTTTTGGAATCTTGCAGCTCTTCCTGTGCACCCTATCCATTGTGATCTTTTTACCGTTTGAACTATTTTTGCATTTACTGTCTACACAAACTGTTTGGCTATCAGTAGATGTTCTTTTTTTTGAGACAGAGCCTCAAGCTGTCACCCTGGATAGAGTGCTGTGGCATCACAGCTCACAGCAACCTGTAATTCCTGGGCTCAAGCGAGTCTCCTGCCTCCGCCTCCCAAGTAGCTGGGACCACAGGTGCCCGCCACAATGCTTGGCCATTTTTTGGCTGCAGCTGTCATTGTTTGGTGGGCCCCGGGGGCTGGATTCGAACCCGCCAGCTCAGGTGTACGTGGC
>CAUYRH010183162.1:0-11917 GCA_963574655.1 Perodicticus potto
TCCCCCTACTAACCCTCCCTCTGTTTTATCATTATTTTTAATAGAAACTTTTACCCATTGCAAGATTACAGCAAGAAGGTCAGTTTCAGATGAAATAAGTTAGTGAAACTTACTAAATGTAGAATATAAATGTCTTAACACTGAAAGAAAATGCCATGAAGGGTATGTTACCCCATTTGATGAAAAGATTTCAGATTGTATATGAAACCAGTACATTGTACCCCATGATTGCATTATTGTACACAGCTGTGATTTAAAAAAAAAAAAAAAAAAAGGATAGGAGAGAAAATCAAAGAAAAATAAACTAAACCTCAGAGACCTGTGGGAATATAACAAAAAAAATCTAATATTTGTGTCATCAGTGGTACAAAAGAAGAGGACAAAGAGTGAAAAGCTAAAAACATATTCACAGAAATAATGGCTGGATATTTCCAGTTGGAAAAGAACATTAATCAACATGTTCAAAAAGATGAGTGCAACCCAGATAGGATAAACCCAAGGAAATCTGCGCCAAGAAACATCTAATCAAGCTCTGGAAATCAAGCACATCCCCACACAAAAATTATTTAAGGAGCAAGAGAGGAAAAAAAACCTGAATACAGTAGATTTTTCATCAAAAAGCACAGAAACCAGAAGGAAGAGGTACAAGGCATTTTCTCAAGTGCTGACAAAAGTAAAAACTGCCAACTGGGAATTCTTTTGAGCTCCTAAAATTTCCTTCAGAATTAAAGGTGAAATGAAAAAATTCAAAAACTGAGAAACAATGGGGGGCAAATCAATTATACCAAAGGATAATTCTTTGAGAAAACAAAATTGAAAAATCTCTTGCAAGACAAAGACAGGAAGAAGAAGCAGAGGAGAGAACACAAATGATTAAATTACCAATATCAAGGATGACATAGAGGATATCATGAAAGACACTAGATTTATAATAAGAAGTGTTATGAATAACTCTATAAATAAAAAACATAGGCAAAATGTATTAATTTTTCAAAAAGTACAAACTACCAAAACTCACACAATATGAAACACATCATTTGAATAGCCCCATTACTTTAAGAAAATTGAATTGTGATTTAAAATCAACTGAAAAAATCTCCAGGTCCAGATGGTTTTGCAGAATTCTGCTCATTACACCAATTCTATACAAACTCTTCCAAAAATTACAGGAGGAAAGAATACTTTCTAATTCATTTTTTGGGAAGCCATATTGCCCTAATTCCAAACAAGGCACAGGCAATATAAAAAAGAAAAATGCAGACCAACACCATTATGGATTCAAAAAACCTTAAGAAATTGGTGGGGCCACACCTATGGTGCATCTTAGAAGAGTACAGATGAAACTTACTAAATGCAGAATACAAATGTTTTCATGTAATAACTAAGAAAATGCCATGAAGGCTATGTAAAACAGTTTGATGAAAATATTCCAGATTATATATGAAACCAGCACATTGTACCCCATGATTGCATTAATGTAACAGCTATGATTTACGTAGTCATAATTATACACCATGACAAAGTAGAGTTTATTCTGGAGATGGAAGGCTGATTTAATATTTAAAATCAACTAAAATACTCCACAATATTACAGGCTAAAAATAAAAATCAAATGATCAGCTCAACACACACACACACCAAAATTCAATGCCTCCTGCAATAAAAATAAAACAATAGAAAAGTAGGAATCGTGAAAAACATCCTCGACTTGATAAAATGAAACTATACCAAAACTTGTAGATGAAAACCATGCATCATGAAAGAAGACTGAATACTTTCCCATAAGAATGAGAAGAAGGTAAATGTATCTGCATTAACCCCTGCTGCTCACTCTAATATTGTAGTCCTACAGCAAAATAAAGAAAGAAAGGGATTAAAATAGAGATAAAATAGAGATCTGAATATACAAAACTGTCCTCATTTTTATGTGACATAGTAGTTTGTGTAAGATATCTCAGAGAATTTACCAAATAAGTGAGTCCAACAAAGTATATATGACTCATATACAAAACTCAGCCAAAGTTCTGCACACTACCAATGAAAATATGGAAAATGTAATTTTTTAAATATAATAACAAGTAGAATCACTGAGAAAATAAAATGCTTAGGCATAAATCTAACAAAGCATGTACAGGATTTATATGTGCAGACCTGCAAAGTGCTACATAAATGTAGTCAAAGAGGAGCTAAATAATTGGGACGATATACTGTATTTGTGAATTGGAGGTTTCAATGTAGAAACACCAATTTTCTTAAAATTGTCATACAGGTTTAATGCAATTTCTATCAAAATCTCAATGAATTTTTTTTCTATAACTTTAGATAAAATTATATTAAAACGTGTTTGTAAAAAAAAAAAAGGAAATAGAATAGATAAAATAATTATGAGAAAGAAGAATAAAATAGATGGAATCAGTGTACTTGATTTCAAGATTATTATATAGACACAGTAATCTAGACTGTGGAATTAAAGAAGGGATAGTAACAGACATCAGTGGAGAAAACGGAGAACATGGAGAGAGACTTAGACAACTATTGCTAACTGAGTTTTGACACAAGTTTTTTTTTTTTTTTGTAGAGACAGTCTCACTTTATCACCCTCAGTAGAGTGCTGTGGCATCACAGCTCACAGCAACCTCCAACTCCCGGGCTTAAGCGATTCTCTTGCCTCAGCCTCCCATGTAGCTCGGACTACAGGTGTCCGCCACAACTCCTGGCTATTTTTGGCCTGGGCTGGGTTTGAACTCGCCACCCTCGGTATATGGTGCCGGCGCCCTACTCACTGAGCCACAGGCGCCTCCCTGACAAAAGTTTATAATTAATTCACCAGATGAAGGAAAGCCCTTCAACACGTGGTGCTAAATAAAAATTATAGCAGGAAAAAGTATGCAAATTAAATGCAGAGAGAAAGATTTCACATCCATAGACAAAAGAAAAGAGGACTCCTGTACATTGTACAAAAATGAACTCAAAATAGGCCATACCTCTGACTGTCAGACATCAAATCATGCGGCTTCTAGGAGAAAACATAGGAGAAAAGCCTTTGAGTCCTGGGCTTGGTGAAGAGCTCTTAGACGTCATGCCAGAAGCAGATTCATAATCATAAAGGGGAAAGTAATAAATTAGAGCTAATCAAAGTTAAAAACATTTGCTGTATGAAAGACTCTGATAAGAAAATGAAACAAAAATACACTCTGAAAACATTTGCAAACCATATATTTGACGAGGAACTTGAATATATAAAGTATTGAATAGTAAAAAAAAATCCAATCATAAAATGGGCAAAAGACATGAAGAGACATTTCATCAGAGAGGATGTACAGATGGCAAATAAGCACATGAAAACCTAGAAATCTTTACCCAGAGAAATGAATTTCCAAAAGAAACAGGGAATCCATTTACATGCAAAACTGGAATAATTTATCACCAGCAGACCAGTGCTACAGAACTGTTCCTTAAAGCAGAAGGCAATGATGCCAGATAGAAACCTGAAGCTAAATAAGGAAATAAAAGCATCAGGAATGGTAATTACCTGTGTAAATATGAAGAAGTTTATTTCGCATTTGTTTAAGAGATAATTAGATGTTTATACCAAAAGTAATAATATATTGTGAGGTTTATGACATATATGTAAGTAATATTCAAATATTGTTATTAGTATTATAAAAAAACTTATAGGGGACAAATGTAAGCGTCCTGTGTTAAAATTCCTATGCATAAAATATAACTTGAAGGTAGACTGTGCTCCATTAAAAATAAAATAACATGGTGCCTGTGGCTCAGTGGGTAAGGCGCCGACCCCATATACCGAGGGTGGAGGTTCAAAACTGGCCCTGGCCACACTGCAACAAAAAATAGCTGGGCATTGTGGTAGGTGCCTATAATCCCAGCTACTCGGGAGGCTGAGGCAAGAGAATTGCCTAGGCCCAGGAGCTGGAGGTTGCTGTGAGCTGTGATGCCACAGCACTCTACCGAGGTTAACAAAGTGAGACTCTGTCTCAAAAAATAAAATAAAATAAAATAACACATCAAAGAATTATAAAGAACCCACTAAGAAAGTAAAACTAAATGACAAATATAAAAATAATTTTAAAGAAAAGGAAAAATGGAAAGAAGAGAATAAAATACAGGCGAAAAAAATATCAGATTAAATGTAAACGGAATAAACATCAAATTAAAAGTCATAAATTTTTAGATTGAGTAAAAAAATGAGACATAATTATATACTGCCTGTAAGAAACCAACTTAAACCAACAAAGACTTTAATAGGTTAAAAGTAAAAGGATAGAAAAAGATCTTTTTATATATTAACCCTAAACAAAGAACACTAGAGTGGCTTTATTAATATCAGACAAAATAGATTTCAAAGCTAAGAATATTACTAAGTTTAAAGTTGTTCATTTTATAAGGACAAGGGCTTAATTCATCAAGAAAATATGTGTTACTTTCATTGATTTTTCTGTATTATTTTCTTTTTTGTAGATTTCTGTATAATCATCACACAAATCTTCAAAACATGTGACTCATAAATGAATAAAACTACAAGGAAAATTAGATGAATCCTCAATTAGAGTAAAATGTTTAAATTCTCTCTCTCCCTTTCTCTCTCATACAATAAGCAGAAAATCATGAAAAATATAGATGACTTGAAGTCTTGTACAATACAAAACACCTGGATCTACCGAATATTTATAAATCCTCCACGTAGCCACAGAAGAATACGCATGCAAGTTCAAATGGAGTATTGTAAAAGAATGGTTTCAAATCAATTGACTCAACATGAAAAAGAGAAAACTCGAAAAAGAGGAGCAAATGAAAGCCAGAATGAGAAAAAGAAAGGAAATGATAAAGACTAAAAGAGAAAGTAATGAAATAGAGAAAAGAAAATTATACAGAAAATCAGTGAAACTAACGGTTGATTCTTTGAGAAGATTGGTAGAGCTGATAAATTTCCAGCCAGAGTGAATAGGAAGAAATAAAAAAGAGGTGGGTGGGGGACAAAAATTGCCAGTAATATTAGGAAATAAAGAAGTAACATCACTATAGTTTCTACAGGATAATAGGATAAAAAAACAGCATAAACAACCGTATGCCAATAAAGTCGACAACTTAGATAAAGTGAACATGTTTCTTGAACATCCTTGCTACAGAAGAGACCACCTGAGTAGTCCGTCCCATCTCTGTTATTGCACCTGTTGTTAAAAAGCATCTCACAAAGAAAACCCATGTTTAGGTGCCTTCACCGATGAATTGAGTGTTACACTTACAAAGGAATAAATATACTAATTCCACACAAAGGCTTCCAAGGTACTGAACGATAGTAGTTAACTCCTAAGCCTTTTCTGTTGACTTTCTTACCGACAGCAAAACACTACAAGAAAAGAAAACTTCAGGTTTTTAATACTTACGAACCTAGATGCACAAATTCTTAATCACTTTTAGCAAATCAATTTTAACAGTATAGAATTGACCAAGTAGGGTTAAATTTCAAAAATCAATTTATGTAATTCCCTATATTGGCAGACTGAAAAATAAAATTAAACATACATCATCTCAATAGATGTAGAAAAAGCAAACAAAATCCAGTAGCTAATTCTAACTTAAAATTGTTAGCAAACTAGCACAGAAGGAAATTTTCTCAAACTGATAAAAGATGTGCAAATAACCTCCAGCTAACATTGTGATTAATGTCAAAAAATAGAATGTTTACCCTTAAGATCAGAAACACAGTGTGGATGTTTGCTCACACCAGCGCTAGGCAACATTGTGCTAGAGTTTCTAGACTGTGCAATAGGTATGAAAAAGAAAAAGGCACTTATATTGCAAAGAAAGAAGTAAAACTATGTTCATCTGCAGATAACAGGTGATATGATTTTTATACAAAAATTCCATTGGAATATACAAAAAACGACCGCAACTAATAAGTGAGTTTAGCAAAGTTTCAGGTAAATATTACGTTCACGCACTGTTGGTGGAACTGCAAATTAGTGCAGCCTTTATGGAAAGAATTGTGGAGAATCCTCTAAGAGCTAAAAGTAGACCTTCCTTTTGATCCTGCAATCCTATTACAGGTAATATATACCCACAAGAAAAAAAGTCATTTTATCATAAGGACATTTGCACTTGAATCGTTATAGCAGCCCAATTTACCATCACAAAGATGTGGAAACAAGGTTGGGCACCCTGGCTCATGCCTGTAATCCTAGCACTTGGGGAGGCTAAGGCAGGAAGATCGCTTGAACTCAGGAACTGGAGACCATCCTGAGCAAGAGTGAGACCCTGTCTCTACTAAAAATAGAAAAACTAGTCAGGCATCATGGCAAGCACCTGTAGTCCCAGTTACTTGGAAGGCTGAGACAAGAGGATCACTTGAGCCCAGGAGTCTGAGTTGCTGTGAGATATAATGCCATGACACTCTATCCAGGGAGACTGAGACTCTATCTCAGAACAAAACAAAACCAAACAAAAACCCAAAAAACAAAGATGTTCGAACAACTCAAGAGCCCTACAACACATGAACTGACTAACAAACTGTGGTGTATGTATACTATAGAATATTACTCAGCCATAACGTGATGGAGATTTCGTATCTCTTTATCTTGGATGGATTTGGAGAAAACTCCCCCAAGTATCAGAATGGAAAAGCAAGCATTACACGTACTAAATTGAAACTAGTAGATTAACAACCATGTGCACACTTGAGAGAAACCTTCAGTTTAATTAAAGAAGGGAGGAAGAGGGTAGGAGATTAGTTAAGTTCCCACCTAATGGGAACTATATAGGGTATAGGGCATACTTCCAGGGTGAAGATGCAAACGATGTAATCTAATCTCATATACCCAAATTTCAAACAAATATTCTATTTATTCCTTAGCACTGCACTCCTTGGAAACACACAGAAGCTCAGCGGGAGGTTGGAGTAGCCAGTTTCCTCGCTAGCCTTTAGGGATCAACCCATCTTCATGGAATAAGTTGCTATCGTCAGCACTGGGGGAAGGGGTAGCATAAACATCCTACATACGTTTCTTGGACTAGATACAATTTAATTTCTTAATCAAATGTGTTTCAACCTGCTTTTTTTATGAGGTAATGTGTTAAATTCGATTTCACCCAACATTGTATATACTTCACATCCAAAACATTTTATTTTGAACTTGAACTTAAAAGATGTAAGGTAAGACCATGCCTACAATATTTTCTCTTTGTTTTTTAGTAAAGCTCCATGGAGTTGGGGTGTCCTCCCTTCCCCAAGTGTGCAAAAATATGGCATTAGGACAAAGATGAGGGGTCCTCCTCAGTGGTCAGTTCATGGTTATCGTGTGACCTGAGGCACAGTTGGCTGTGCAGCTTAGTCCAACAAGCTATGACAACCCTCATGAGGTAACTAGGCTCCTGCTGGACTCTCCTCCCCTGTGGTTGTTCCACTCCAGGATGAAATGGTGAAGGGACACCTGAAAAATAAACTCTTACACTCAATTCTTTTCAAAGAAATAACCAGTGAGGCTCAGAGACATGAGCAGCTTCTTAGGCCAAGTGGTAGCAAGGAAGTGCTGCCACGAACAAAAACCTCAAGTGTCTTTTATTGAACCAGGACAAATCTGTACATCCAAGATGTACAGAACATACAAAGTTTATTACAGATAGAGAGAAACAAAGAAGTTTTGCAGTGTCAGCGAATTGAGGAAACAATGGAAAGAAAGACAATAGAGATTATCATAAGATTATAAAGTAAAAAAGGAACAGGTGCAATGCTTTGGGAGTAACTTTTAACTTCCCTATTCTGTGCTGCTAATCTATAGCTTAACCTTTAAGCAATTTCAACCTTTCAGCCTTTTCCAGCACATAGATCTATATCCAAACTACTAAACATTCCGGACCCCCTGGTGGTGTCCTGCAGGTACGGGGGGCAGAGCGGGGCAGGGGTCAAGGAATCTAGGCTGCTGCCAGGAGATCCTCACGAATGTCTGCCTGCACGAAACTCTAACCCACATTCCTCTCGGAGGTGGTTTGCACTAACTGAAAGTTTCAGAAAATGGAGTGCACGTGGTGGAGCGCTTTTTGGCCCCTCCAGAGGAATTCCCTGCCTTAACGAGCTGCATTAGGTTTGAATCCACGTCAAACACAGACCCAAGGTTCTGACCCTTCACTTAATTTTTTCTTATATGAAGGTACAAATTGTTGGATTACATTGTTTTCACTTCTAAGGTAAAGTTCCAGTTGCAAGGGTTTGTAGTATGCATCCTCACCCAGGGTGTGTGGCAGGTGAGATCCCACCAAATGCCCTCCCTCCTCGGTCAATTATCTTCCCCCTCCCTCCTCCACCCACACCCATACTAGACTATATTTGTGTTTTATTGTTCATGTGAGTATTTATTTTTCCATTCTTGTGATCCTTTACTAAGAAGAATGTATTTCAACTGCAACCAGGTAAATATCAAAGATGTAAAGTTGTGGTATACGTATACCTTGGAATACTATTCAGCCATAAAAAAGATGGAGACCTTCATTTAATTTTTAGCATCAAAAACTTAAATCATGCTTGAAATTCTATGTGCATGATACTGCTGCTGAAGCTTGGGGACCTGGCATTGGGAGCCTGCCCTGCCCTGCAGCCCTTTTCTATCTTGCTCAGTTTCTGTTCTTCTTTGCTATTTTCTTTAGCATTGGCACCACGAGGCTGCCTCTGTTCCATCATGTCCCAATGTGATAATTCTCTGCTCTGTTCAGTGCTGCATGATGCATCATCAAGTCCCAAATGCTTCTCCTGAGCTGAGCATGCAGCCATAGTAATCTTCTTTTCTCACCCTCGTGTTTGTTGCCAAATTTTCCTGAAAACGCAAGGCAGAGGCATGGGCTGGGACCACCACCTCACGGTGGGGCTCAGTCACATGCTGTAACTTACCTCCCACTGTTCATTTCACTGTCAGGCTTCAGCCAGCCAAGGAACTGTCACTCTCCTGGTTGTCACTTCGGACCCTGGCTCTGCTCAGGGCCACACCTGTGCCCATCAGATTTGCTGACATTGTTCCTGATGGATCGCACTTGAGACATGTCTTCTGATGCAAAACCGAAGTGCCCCCAAAATGAGTATCCTGAGCTATCGGGGAATATTTTTTTTGTCAACAAGTGGATATATAACCCCATACAGGGGAGTGGCCTATTGCTCATTTGCTAAGAGTGTGCTATGTGGGGGGCACTTTGCCTCCAGCCTACCCCTGTCTCCTACTGATCACTGCCCTCTGTACTCTCTTGTCCTAAGCCTTTTATCACCCTTCCAACTCCATTCCTGTTGGACCTCAGATCCTTTCCTTGGCTCACTTCCAATGGCCTCTCTGGTCATCTTGGTCTTTCTTGGGAAACCCTTCTCCGTCTTTCTCTCTAGAACCACTCTGCCAGGTGTTGCTGCCTTTCCCAAGATTTCAAATTGACCCAGAATTTTGCCACATGGCAACTCAGCAAGAATCGAGCCTGTAGGCAATGTTGAAGTAGCTCATACTTATAGTCAGACCTTTACAGAGCTTGGCAGCACCTCCTGGGAACCGGCATTTGAAGACTTATTGAGCAGATGGAGATCATTCTAACCAAAGCAGCCCTCTGTGCCCCAGTCTGGATTCTGCCCTGTGCACATCATGGGGGGCTTCTGGCTGCCAAGTGGGAACTGCATGTCCTTAAGCATCACTGGAAGCCTTCAGTACATTTTGTGCAATCACAAAAAAGATAATATTTTAAATGTTCTTATTCATTTTATATTTTACAAAATTCCACAGCTATCAGTGGTTAAGTGGGACAAATGTGAACAGGTAGACTTTGTACATCTACGATCATATCCTTATTCTCTGTCCAGTATCATTGTTCCAAAAAAGGGTCGTGCTTGCAAAGAGACCCTCAAACACAGAAGAAGCTCAGGAGCTAAAGAAGGAGGCAGATAGCTCCCATTTGTGAGTAGAGGGTGGTTTCCTGTGGGAACTTACGGACAGAGGCATAGTGCTGGGTGGCAGCAGGACAGATAGATCTCTGCTCCATGACTCCTCCACCCGTGGGAAAGAAGTGCACGCATTGTAGCAGGAATCGTGGGGTGGCTGAAAGAATTGCACAGGTGTCACAGCCTATGACTTGTGCAACAACATGTATGGTTTTTTGACGGAAAGGTAAAACTTATGGTAGTAAGTGTCCCTACATTGAGTGACAAATCAGGTAGGCGTCTGGGAGCCATTCCCAGAAGTGGGATAAATCAGAAGTCGTTATACAGATTATCATCCAAGATGAAATCCCTTTTGTCCCCACAATCTCACTTTCTGAGTCCACAAACACAAACACAGACGTGCACACTACCACACCATCTCATCTTCTTGGACTTGGCTCAGTGTCCACACTGGATTTTCATACTTTTTGGTGAATTCACTGACACCTCTCCACACAATGAAAACACCCTCCCAATGAAAATTTAAGCTACAATTTGTAAGACAATTCAGTATGAATTACCCTCTTGCATATATCTTTCTTTGGGAAAAAAATTGCAAAAAATAGTCCTATTCCAAAAAAAAAATGACATACAATTTTCTTAATCACCTGCTTTGAGTAATAATTTACATATTATAGAATTATAGCACCCATTTAAGTGTAGATAAATAAATATTCGCAAATGTATTCACTCATGAAAACTCTAGTCCAATGGAAATTGAGAACTTTTCTATCACTCACTGAGCTCACTTATTCACTTTTGATCAGTTCCTCTCACTCCAGGCAACCCCTGATAGGATCTCTACACTGTAACTTCATTTCTTTTACAGAACCTCACGTAAATAGTAATTTTTAGTATATTCTCTCTCTCTCTCCTGGTTTTTTATTTTACCACCCTTGAGTTAATATCTAGGAGAAGAATTACTGCATGCATTTATGTGTATAAGGAATTGTAAACTGTTTTCCAATGTACTTGTACAATTTCACATTTCTACCTGCAGTATATGAGAGTTCCTCTCCTGATATGTAGTATTAAAACTTAGGTTTTAATTTCAGCCATTTTAATAGATGTGTTATTACATCTCACCCCAGTTTCATTTTGCATTTCCTAGTGACTAATGGTGTGGAACATCTCTTTATAGGCTTATCTGTTATCTCTCCCTCTTCTTTGCTGAAGCTGTTTGTTCAAATATTATTCCCAATTTTTTTGTTGTCTTATCATTGCACTCTGAGAACTCTCAATATATTCTGCAGGCAAGTTCTTTTTAAGATATATTTATTGAAAGTCTTTCTCTCTTTCTATGTCTTGTTTCTTCAAAGATATCTTTTTAAGATCAGATGCTTTTAATTTTGGTGACGTCTGATTTATAAAAATTAGAAAAAAACAACTGACATTGATGCAATGCTATTAACTATAGACTTTATTCAGATTTTTCCACTTTTGCCACAAGCGTCTTTTTTTCTGTGTGAAGATCTAACCTAGGACAAGGTACGTCCCGCAGGCATCATTTCTCCCGAGTCTCCAACATGCAACAGGTTCTGGGTCTTTCCTCGGTTCTTGGTGATATTGACACATTTGAAATGTCAGGTGTTTTGTAGTATGTGCTGCAGTGACTGTTTGTCTGGTGTTTTCTCATGCACAGATGGAGGCCGTAGAATTTAGGGAAGAGCATTATAGAAGTACAGTGCCCTGAACATCTTATCACAGCAAGGGGGACATGATATCGACAAAGCTGATTATTGGTGATTAGTGATCACATGGTTAAGGTGTTATCTGCCAGTGATGGTACTACTTTTTCCCTTTCCATACTCTATTCATTAGAAATAAGTCATTAATTAGCTGGGTGTTGTGGCAGGCACCTGTAGTCCCAGCTACTCGGGAGGCTGAGGCAAGAGAATCGCCTAAGCCCAGGAGTTGGAGGTTGCTGTGAGCTGTGTGACGCCACGGCACTCTACC
>CAUYRH010183165.1:0-11488 GCA_963574655.1 Perodicticus potto
CATGTAAATTAACCTTCAGTAAAGCCAAACAAAAACTGCCAAAACGAAGAAGTTCTACCAACATCTAATCTGTTCCCTTGTCCCCCATCACAGCCTTGAGTCAACCATCACCCAGGATGTTCTCTGTTCATGCCTCTGCTTCCCTTTGTATATTGTTACATCTATATATTTGCAGCCCTTAAAAATGTTATTTTACACAGTACGATCAAAATGTTTCTGATTGTATATGAAGCACATTCTGCCCTATGATTGCACCAATGTACACAATTATGATTTAATAAAATTATTTTTAAAAATGTTATTTTAAATTTTCAGTTTTTAAAAACTCTTTTAAAAGTATATTAACCTTCATTTAATCTTTTGGGATGTACTTTTTTCTTTTTTTCTTTTTTTTTTTTGAGACAGAGCCTCAAGCTGTCACCCTGGATAGAGTGCTGTGGCATCATAGCTCACAGCAATCTCCAACTCCTGGGCTCAAGTGAGTCTCCTGCCTCTGCCTCCCAAGTAGCTGGGACTACAGGCGCCCACCACAACGCGCAGCCATTTTTTGGTTGCAGCCGTCATTGTTGTTTGGCGGGCCCGGGCTGGATTCGAACCCGCCAGCTCAGGTGTACGTGGCTGGCGCCTTAGCCCGTTGAGCCACAGGCGCTGAGCCGGGATGTACTTTTTTCCTCCTTAATTTATATTTCTAGGAATTATCTACATATGGCATGTCACTTGATTCACTTTTTGAGGCTGGGTGCAGTGGCTCATGCTTGTAATCACAGCACTCTGGGAGGCTGAGGTGGGTGGATTGCTTGAGCTCAGGAGTTCAAGACCAGACTGAGCTAGAGTGAGACCCCCATCTCTAAAAAACGGGCATTGTGGCGTGCAACCATGGTCCCAGCTGAGGCAGGAGGATCACTTGAGCCCAAGAGTTTGAGGTTATTGGGAGCTATTATGCCACGGAACTCTACCAAGAGCGACAAAATGAGACTCCATCTCAAAAAATATATATATTGTATTGGGTGGCTGGGCACAGTGGCTCACACCTGTGAGCACTCTGGGCAGCCTAGCAGTCTGGGAGGCTAAGGGCAGCGGGTCAGCACTCAAAAACAGTCTGAGCAAGAGTGAGACACTTTTTACTAAAAATAGAAAAATTAGCTGATGTGATGTCAGGCACCTGTAGTCCCAGCTACTTGGGAAAGGTTGAGGCAGGAGAGTATCTGAGCCCAGGGGTTTGAGGATGCTGTGAGCTATGATGATACCACAACACTCCACCCAGGGTGACAGACTGAGACTCAGTCTCAAAAAAAAAAAAAAATTCTATTGGGTGAATATTCTACACATATTCATTCATTTATCTTCATGGATGTTTGAGTTGGTTTCTAGGCCTTTCTTATTGAAGTTTGAGGACAGGGCTGCTCAAATATTCTTGTGGATGTCGCCGAGGACACATATGCAAGATTTTCTCACGGCTGCGTACCTAGCAGTGGGACTGCTGGATCACGTGTGAATTCAGCTTAAGTTGTCACCTGCTCTTTGACCTCATCTCCCACTTGCCTCCACTTTGACAACTAAGATCCAGCCACACTAGCCTCCCTTTTCTTGAACAAGCCAAGCCCGTTCCATCCTCCAGACCTTTGCGCTTGCTGTCTTCTCCCCTTTCCTTCTGGGCTTCTCATAGGCTGGCTTTTACTTATCTTTAGGACTCAACCAGATCTGAACCTCTCTGCCCAAATGTCACTTTCCCTGGCCCCTCACCTAAATAAGTTACTTCCATTCCCACCCCAATCACCCACGTTCTGTTCTCTTCACAGCACCTGACACCACAACCAGAAATAGCGTTTATTTATTTTTTTTGATTTGTCGTTGTGTCCCCAACTAGACTCAAGCTCTAGGAGGACCGAGACCAAGTCCATTTCATGGCTGTGCTCCCTGCAGCAGCACCTGATGAGTAGAGAGAAAATTCTCAATAGGATTTGCTTTCGGAGGTGAGTACTAACATTGATTCCATGTTAAACATGAGCAACCTGAAACTCAGAGAGGATAAGCCAGGTGCTCAAGGTCACAGAGCTTGGAAGTGGCAGATCCAGGATTTGAATCCAGGTCTAATCAGTTACAGGACCCAGTGTTTTTTCCTAAAAGAGACCTTTTTGCTCTGACGTGAACTTACCTTCATGCTCCCATTATCAGTTGGCCATTCAGTGCCACCTGTTGCAGCCACGTGTTGGAGGAAACTCTGAGTCCTTCCCTTGGCTGTCACTCCTCCACCTGCAGTGGGTGGGAGATGTGGCCTTGGACTATGAGAGACCTGGTGTTCCACCACCTGTTCTGGGAATGGGGCCCAGTCTCCCCGTCCCCCCACCTGCGTGCCTTCTACGCTATATTAGAGCCCCAGGCTCTGCATCAGTTTCCCATCTCTCAAAAGTCACAATGCTCCGGCAGCTGAGTTTCCTCTTATTTGTGGCCCTTGGTAAGCCCCCAGCCTGTGTCTATGCTCTCTGTACTGCACTGGGCTAGGAGTCCTTGAATCTACCACCCACCCAAGGGGTCCAGGACACCCAACACCTGGTTCCCTGGGAAGGGGTCTCAGCTTGTACCTGTGGCGCAACTGTAGGGGCTTCTGGCTTGGTGCTAGAGCAGGGAGGAAGCTGTGGATGGACCAGCTCAGGAGAAAGGTTGGGAGCACCCACAGGGCTATAGTGGGAGGCCTTGATGGAAGCAGTAAACAAAGCATGATGGTTAAGAATGTGGGCTCTTGGGTGGCGCCTGTGGCTCAAGGAGTAGGGCGCTGGCCCCATATACCAGGGGTGGCGGGTTCAAGCCCAGCCCAGGCCAAAACTGCAAAAAAAAAAAAAAAAAGAATTTGGGTTCTGTAGCTAGACTCCTTAGGTTGAAATTTCCACTCTTTTGCTTAACTCTCCAGCTCTTCTCTTATACCTACTCTCTCCACCTGGCTCTATATCTTGTGGTTTAGCCTATTCCTTGTCTTGCTGTCAGCTCAAGGCCACCTCGTCCTAGCAGCCTCCCTTGACTGACAATAATGGTAACAGATAACACTTACCTTTAACTACATGCTAGGCAGAATGCTAAGGGTTTTAGTTCTTTTTTTTTTTCTTTTTAAATATTATCTCATGTTAGGCCATGTATAGTGGCTCACGCCTGCAGTCTTTGCACTTTGGGAAGCCAAGGTGGGAGGATTGCTTGAGGCCAGGAGTTTGAGACAAGCTCAAACAAGAGTCTCTACCAAAAATAGACAATAAAAAGTTAGCCATGTCATGGCACATGCCTGTAGCCCCAGTTACTCAGGAGGCTGAGGCACAAGAATTGCTTGACCAGGAGTTCAAGGTTGCAGTGAACTATGATGACACCACCGCACTTTATCTTGGGTGACAGAGCAAGACCTTGTCTCAAAAAATAGAGGAGAAAAAAAAAAGAATTCTTATAACATCTCCATGAGGTCAGTAGTAGTATTATCACCATTTTCAAAATGGAGAAACTGACCCTCCAGATAAGTAGCTAATCCTAGAACAGAGGGCAGAGCTACACATTGAACCCAGGCAGTCTTACTTCAAAGCCTCCACACTTTATGACAACAGCGATCACTTTTTTCTTTTTTTATTAAATCATAGCTGTGTACATTAGTGCAATCGTGGGGAATAGCGATCACTTTTTGAGCGTTCAGGCGCTGTTCTAAGTGTATCGACCTTTTCAACCACCCATGGAAGGGGACCACATTTTAATCTTTATCCCTGGACTCCTGAGACTCTGAAAACCCCCTCTCTAGTCCAGATGCTCACTGTTCATATGTGGCTCCTGAGGCCCAGAGAGGGAAAGGGGTTTGCACGGAGTCACACAGCCAGTTTGTGGCATAGCTAGGATTGGGACCTTGGCCTCCTCTTTCCTTTTGGGGACCCTCTGGGTAATTGACACCTCTACTCTCCCTTGTAGTCTCAGGCTGTGGCCGACCTGGCTACAATCCTGCCAGCCGAGTTGTCAATGGTGAGGACGCAGTCCCCTATAGCTGGTCCTGGCAGGTAAGAGCGATATCAGCTGCACTAATTCTAACTATGGGCTCTGGACTCCAAGCTCAGGTGGCAAGGCATCTGGTCTTTTTTTTTTTTTTTTGGTTGCAGCCGTCATTGTTGTTTGGCGGGCCCGGGATTCGAACCCGCCAGTTCAGGTGTACGTGGCTGGCGCCTTAGCCCATTGAGCCACAGGCGCCGAGCCAAGGCATCTGGTCTTGATGCTATTGTTTCCCTTCAATATCCACTTCAGGTTCCCAAAGCCAGATAACCCCTTGGATAACCTACTTCCATTTATAGTCCTCACCTGGCTGTTTGCAATTTAAAAGTGGAACTTGGAAAGGGCCTGGTGTGGTGGCTTGCATCTATTATCCTAGTACTCTGGGAGGCTGAGGTGGGGGGATTGCTTGAGCTTATGAGTTTAAGACTAGCCTGAGCAAGAGGAAGCTCTCATCTCTAAAAAATAGCCACATTGGGCGGCGCTTGTGGCTCATCAAGTAGGGCGCCAGCCCCATATAGCGAAGGTGGCGGGTTCAAACTTGGCC
The DNA here is from genome assembly GCA_963574655.1 of Perodicticus potto. NCBI lineage: Eukaryota > Metazoa > Chordata > Mammalia > Primates > Lorisidae > Perodicticus > Perodicticus potto. Next base: position 4,553 of record CAUYRH010183165.1, read on the forward strand.
TCGGCCGAACTGCAAAACGAAAAACTAGCTGGGCATTGTGGCGGGTGCCTGTAGTCCCAGCTACTTGGGAGGCTGAGGCAAGAGAATCGCCTAAGCCCAGGAGTTGGAGGTTGCTGTGAGCTGTGTGATGCCACGTCACTCTACCCAGGGCGACATAGTGAGACTCTGTCTCAAAAAAAAAAAAAAAATGGCTCGGTCCCATAGCACAGTGGTTATGGCACTAGCCACATACACCGAGGCTGGCGAGTTTGAATCCAGCCCAGACCAACAATGACAACTGCAACAAAAATAGCCTGGCATTGTGGCAGGTGCCTATAGCACCAGCTACTTGGGAGGCTGGGGCAAGAGACTTGCTTGAGCCCAAGAGTTTGAGGTTGCTGTGAGGTGTGATGCCACGGCACTCTACCCAGGGCGACATAGTGAGACTCTGTCTCAAAAAAAAAAAAAAAAAAAATGGAACCTGGGTCTGTGTGTGGTGGCTCATGCCTATAAACCCAGCACTTTGGAAGGCTGAGACAGGAGGATTGTTTGAGGCCAGGAGTTCAAGACCAGGCTGGGCAACATATTGAGATCCAGTTTCTAAAATAATTTAAAAATTAGCTGGAAATCGTAGTGCCTGCCTGTAGTCCCAGCTACTTGGGAGGCTGAGACAGGAGGATTGCTTGAGCCTGGGAGTTTGAGGTTGCAGTGAACTATGATCACAACAGGAACTCTAGTCTGGGTAGCAGAGTGAAACCCCGCCACTAAAAAAAAAATAATAATAACGGAATATAGGGTGAGAGGAATGCTTAATTCAAGGGGTTGGCACACTAACAATGGAATTTCAGGCACTGTGCTTGGGGGAGAGATTCTGTGAGACTCCTTTTTAGATTCCTTGAATTATATATCAGAGCTATCAGGTCTGAGGACAGTAAGGGGAGAGCTTTGCAGAGGCTGGTGAAGGCAAGCACAGAGCCTTGCCATGCTGTCTCACGGTAGCCACTATCCACTTGCGGCCAACTACATTTAAATTAATTTATATAAAAGAATGTTAAAAATTTAATTCCTTGGTGCTAGCCATATTTCAAATGCTCAATAGCTATGTGTGGGTAGTGGCTACTACATTGGACAGCGAAGATATAGAACATTTCCATAATCACAGAAAGTACTGTTGGATAAGGTCAGCAAGCTCGTTCTGTAAAGGATCAGAGAGTAACTACTTCAGATTTTACCAGCCATAAGGTTTCCATAGCAATGACATTGCTCTGCCATAGTAGCATGGAGGTGGCCATAGACTGTAAATAATGAATGAATGTGGCGATGTTCCAATAAATCTTTATGAACTAACACAGAACACAAGCCAGATGTAGCCCATAGGGAGCTTTTGAAAATCAGAATGTATAGCAAATTAGAAAAGAGGCTAAGGACTCAGGGTGGGCTGGGCACAGTCGCTCATGCCTGTAATGCTAACACTCTGGGAGGCCAACGTGGGAGGATCCCTTGAGCTTAGGAGTTCAAGACCAGCCTGAGCAAGAGCAAGACCCCTTTTCTACTAAAAATAGAAAAATCAGCCAGGCATCATGACAGGTACTTGTAGTCTTAGCTTCTCAAGAGGTTGAGGCAGGAGGATCGTCCAGGAGTTTCAGGCTGCTGTGGGCTAGGCTGACACCATGGCACTCTAGCCCAGGCAACAGAACAAGACTCTGTCTCCATTAAAAAAAAAAAGAAAAAGAAATGATTCCAGTGAGTTGTGCTGCTTCAGGAAACCCAAGGGATCTTGAAAGATCTGAGATTCTCGGGGCGGCGCCTGTGGTTCAGTGGGTAGGGTGCCGGCCCCATATACCGAGGGTGGCAGGTTCAAACGCTGCCCCAGCCAAACTGCAACAAAAAAATAGCCAGGTGCTGTGGCGGGCGCCTACAGTCCCAGCTACTCAAGAGGCTGAGGCAAGAGAATTGCCTAAACCCAAGAGCTAGAGGTTGCTATGAGCTGTGTGACACCACAGCACTCTACCAAGGGCGATAAAGTGAGAGTCTGTCTCTACAAAAAAAAGAAAAAGAAAGATCTGAGGTTCAGAAGAATGCGGCTCTGGGCCAGGCATGGTGGCTCACAGCTGTAATCCTAGCACTTTGGGAGGCTGAGGTGGGTGGACTGCCTGAACTCACAGGTTTGAGACCAGCCTGAGCAAAAGTGAGACCCCTGTCTCTAAAAATAGCCGGCTGTTGTGGCGGATGCCGTTGTTCCCAGCTACTTGGGAGGCTGAGACAAAAGAATCGCTTGAGCCCAGGAGTTTGAGGTTGCTGTGAGCTGTGATGCCACTGCACTCTACTGAGGGCAACAAGGTGAGACTCTGTCTCAAAATAAATAATAAATAAATAAATAATACAAATTAAAAAAATAAAATAAAAATAAAGAAGAATGTGGCCCTGAAAGCACAGAGGGCCTGGGAGGTGGGAGCTTTCAAGAAACAGAGGTTTGGGGGTGACCTAGCAGGCAAAGAATGTTGGGATATTGGGGTCCCATGTTGGTATGTTGGCCTGAGAGGTCAAAGGCCCAGGATGGGGAAGCTTTCGAGAATCAGAATGTGATTCCAGTGGGGAAATATTAATAATAAGTTCACCCCACGCAGTTGTGTAGGCAGTGCACTGCGCATTTCAGAAGGGGCTACTGTTTTCTGTGTGGTTGGGATCCTCTAGAGTTATACAGTGTGCAACCTGTACAGCCGTTGGTGTCAACTCTCACCCTGGGGCCCAGGCCACTCACGGTCTTTCCTGTTCGGCCTCCAGGTCTCCCTGCAGTATGAGAGAAATGGAGCCTTCTACCACACCTGTGGTGGCAGCCTCATCCACCCAGACTGGGTTTTGACTGCAGGTCACTGCATCTCGTGAGTTCTCTCACCTTCCTCATCCCTGCATGAGACCCGGGGATCTGGGGTATTAAAGAACAAATGAATTGGGAGGGTAAAGGAGCCTGGGGGGTATCTCAGAGGTGGAACAGCCTGAAGCAAAGGCTGGAAGGGGACAGTGGGTGTAAGGGAGGACAGAAGCTAGCCCAGACTGACTTCCCCTCCACCGCAGGAGCTCCCTGACCTACCGGGTGGTGTTGGGCGAATATGACCGGTCTAAGGAGGAGGGTGTCGAGCAGGTGATCCCCATCAATGCTGAGGACCTCCATGTTCACCCCCTTTGGAACTCCAACTGTGTGAGCTGTGGGTGAGTGAATTCTCAGGCCTGAAACCAGGGGCTCCTCTACTCTTCCTTCCGAATCTAAGGAGGCTCCCAGGGACATTGGGGCTGAGGGCAGCAACCTGTGTCCTGGTCCCACATGTCAAGGGCTGGAGCCAGAAAAGCCTTTAAGAACCATTGACACCAAATCTGTCTCCCTCCAGAGCGGACAGCAGGGCCCAGGGTGGGGCAATAACTCTTCCAAGGCCACTTGGCTAGTTGGCTTCAGAGCCCAGGACTCCTCTGGCACCTTCCCCCCAAATCCAAGGGCTCCTACATTTGACAGCCAGTTTGTACAGCACATCCTGGGTTCTCTGGGCAGAAGGAGGTACACCGGCCCAAGAGTTAGGCTCCAGCACTAACTCTCTCCTGGCCCGGGCCAGTCACTAGATTTCTCTGGGCCTCTGTTTTGCTACTGGTCAAAGGGTAACCATGAACCAGGGATTCCTGGGTGGTTGTGAAGGTCAAGGAGATAATCTTAAGACAATTGTATGCAAACTGTAAGTCTGAGAGACTCATCTTTTTGGGTGAGTGGATCAAAGAAAGAAGGTGCATTTTCAAAACCTGTGAAAACGAGTGAATGACCGAGACCCTGACCCACCTTCACAGAGCTCCAGGGGTAAGGAGAGAGAAAAGTCAGACTTGGGTGAAATGGCTTGGGTGACAGGCTGGCAGGTGACAGACAGCAGTGATTCTCAAAAGTATGGTCCTGGAGCCCACAGCAAGAGAACCTGTTTGAAATGTGAATTCTTGGGCCTTAGCCCACACTCACTGCATCAGAAGCTTTGGGGTGGTATCCACAAATCTGTGTTTAACAATCCCTCCAGGTGATCCTGATACTGTGCAACCCACTGAAGTGTAAGCAGAGGACAATTCTGAAGGTTAAGGGTCAGCATGAGCAAAGTAAGGGGAGGGTTTCTTAACATTACTCAGCCTTTAGAATGGACTTGATCTACAGCCATACCACTCCGAATATGCCCTATCTCATCTGATCTCGGAAGATAAGCAGGACTGGGCCTAGTTAGTACCTGGGGGCATCTCAGGTGACTGCTTGGAACTACCAGGTGCTGTAGCATTGTAGGCTTTGGCTAGGCATGGTGGCTCATGCCTGTAATCCCAGCACTTTGAGAAGCCAAGGGGAAAGCATTGCTGAAGGCTAGGAATTTGAGATCAGCCTGGGCAACACAGCGAGATCCCTCTCTTCAAAATAAATGGATTGGGAAGGCAAAGGAGCCCTGGGGTCACCTCACAGATGGAACAGCTGGAGTAAAGGCTGGAAGGGGGACTTGGACTCGGGTCAGTTAGAGAACTCTTCTCTCCTCCCCAGCAATGACATCGCCCTCATCAAGCTCTCACGCAGCGCCCAGCTAGGAGACGCTGTCCAGCTTGCCTGCCTGCCCCCTGCTGGCGACATCCTACCCAACAATGAGCCCTGCTACATCAGTGGCTGGGGCCGTCTGTATAGTACGTACTGATCCCTCTAGCTGGTCACAAGGACTGAGGCAGAAAGACAGGGCCTAGGGTCTGGGGTTGAAGGTAACACCAGGACACTTACAACTTTTCTCCCACATCTCTCTAGCTGCATTCTCTCCCGCCATCCTCCTGAACATGAATGTGTCTGTCCCATTAGACAGTTGCCTCCTGTGTGCCAAGGGCTGGGATGTAATGGTGCACAAAACAGACAGGATCACGCAGCTGGGGGAAGGAGAGAAGAGCTGTGTGCTTTGATTGTCCCCTTTCTCTGGAGCTGCTAGCCCTGCATCCCCAGAGCCCCCCACTCAAAGCTCTCTACCCCTGCAGCCAATGGGCCACTCCCAGACAAGCTGCAGCAGGCCCTGCTGCCCGTGGTGGACTACGAGCACTGCTCCAGGTTGACCTGGTGGGGCTTCACTGTGAAGAAGACCATGGTGTGTGCCGGTGGGGACACCCGCTCCGGCTGCAATGTGAGTCAGCTCTTGCCTGCCCCAGTGGTGCTGGGTGTGCGGGCCCCGGGGTGCCTCTGTCATTTGCCCAGGAGGTGGAGGAGGTATCTTGCCTGCTCATTCCATCCACCCCCTAGGCCAGGCAGGACTTGGGGGAAGTCAGCGTAGTCCAGACCAGGGGCCTGAGCTCAAACTCTGTCTTGACCTAGACCAAGTCACTATCCCTTATTGATCTACAGGCTTCCCCATACACACAAAAAGGGACACCAACTATGACCTCTAAAGTCACGCCAGCTCTGTGGTTCTCAAGTTATAATTAAACATTAAGAATATTGTCATTGGTGGGGCGGGGCATGGTGGCTCATGCCTATAAATCCTAGCACTTTGGGAGGCCAAGGCAGGAGGTTGGTTTCCAGTCAGGAGTGAGCGAGAACTGGTCTCTACTAAAAAATAGAAAAATTACCCAGGCATGGTGGCATGCGCTTGTAGTCTCAGCCACTAAGGAAGCTGAGGCAGGAGGATGGCTTGAGCCCAGGAGTTTGAGGTTACAGTGAGCTCTGATGAGCTCTGATGACGCCGCTGCACTCTGGCCTGGGGCAACAGAGTGAGACTGAAAAACAAAAACCCCAAAACTATAATTTTATTTTAAGCGAGTATGAACAATAACACACGTAATGTGGTCCTAATGATGGGAACTGCCATTCACTGGTGCTTCCTCTCTCCCAGATGTTGTGTTAAGATCGTACATCCTCTCATTTAATCTTCACAAGCACTTGGGCAGATACTAATATTCCCCATCACAAAAAAGCCAAAAGTATGGGCCGCTCAGCGAGTAGGGCACCAGTCCCATATACCGAAGGTGGCGGGTTCAAACCTGGCCTCAGCGAACTGCAAAACAAAAAAATAGCCGGGCGTTGTGGCGGGCACCTGCAGTCCCAGGTACTCGGGAGGCTGAGGCAAGAGAATCGCCTAAGCCCAGGAGTTGGAGGTTGTTGTGAGTTGTGTGACGCCACGGCACTCTACTGAGGGCGATAAAGTGAGACTCTGTCTCTACAGAAAAAAAAAAAAAAAGCCAACAGTATGAAAGTAATATAAGGGTTTCTCAAAATCCCTAAAGCTCAGAACAGTTCTTAAACCCTCAGTTCCTCAATCTCTCTGATGGTTCCAGGGTGACTCTGGAGGACCCCTCAACTGCCCCACGGCGGATGGCACCTGGCAGGTCCACGGTGTCACCAGCTTTGTTTCCTCCCTCGGCTGCAACACCCTTAGGAAGCCCACGGTGTTCACTCGTGTCTCAGCCTTCATTGACTGGATTGAGGAGGTGAGGGGGACAGGGTGGCTGTGAGGGCTCCAGGGTGGCAGCACTTCTGTGAGGTAACAGGTGAGACACAGCAGACCCTGGGGAGAGCTTGAAAGGACTCTAGAAGGTCAGTCATGGAGGCGCCCTTGGGAACATTCCAGAGGGGGTTGGGAATGTTTTCCCCTACAGCATGTCCCTAAGACCTTAATGGCTTCTGGGCTGCACTTGGAACTACTGTGGAACTTCCTTATTTCGACAAGTGTTTATGAACACTCCTCTGATCTAATCCTCTCTTGTCATGGAGGAGAGAGAGACAGTCCAGACAAGGGCCTGCCTGGTAGGGGACAGGTGACTAAATGAACAATAATGAAGAAATACAATGAGAGCTGTGACAGGGGTCTCAGGCCCCAGGGAGAGGTCAGATTTCATCTAGGGGGCAGATACATTTTGTGATCACAGTCAGAGCTACGATTTATAAGCCACTTAAACTTGTGCCAAGCACAGTGAGGAGAA
>CAUYRH010183167.1:0-56711 GCA_963574655.1 Perodicticus potto
GTGGGGTCTTGGGGCCTTGGTGTGTGCCACACCTTTTGGGGGCAAAACACGATTGTAAGAGGGACTTTACCCAACAAATGCAACCAGTGTAACATGGTTTCTTGTGCCCTCAATGAATCCCCAACAATAAAAAAAAAAAAACAACAAAAAAAAAACTAATATCACAAAATCTGAAAAAATCATGATATTAAATTTATTATCTTATTTAGTTTAATTTTCCAAACTTCTTTAACATTTTTATTTTTTTTACAATATTTGGCAATATATTTTTGGACCATCTTTTCACTTTTCATCCAAGATATGGATTGAAATTATTTCTCTCCTATTTGAAATATTATTTGAATGCTAAAGCTCTGTTGTTAATGCCTGAGGTCCCCAACTCCCTGGCTGTCCTACACAGCAGGAGGTAAGCAGCAGGTGGGCAAGTGAATGAAGTTTCATCTACATTTACAGCCACTCCATGGAGATGTAATGAATTTGAATGAATCATCCTGAAACTATTCACCCAGCACCCTGGTCCCTGGTCCCTGGAAAAACTGTTTTTTGTTTGTTTGTTTGTTTTTTTATTAAATTATAGCTGTGTACATTGGTGCAATCATGGGGTACAGTGTGTGGGCTTCATATGCAATCTGAAATATTTTCATCCAACTCTTTGACATAATCTGCATGAGATTTTCTCGTTTATTATGTGAAAACATTTGTGTTCTTCATTTAGCAGGTTTCACCTGTCCCTTCTAAGATGCACCATAAGTATGATCCCGCCATTTACCCTCTCTCCACCCGCCCTCCCCTAATAAAACTTGTCCCTGGTGCCAAAAAGGTTGGGGACCACTGGTGAATACAATGAAAAATGTAGTGTTTTTTTGTCAAATTTGAAAAAAAATATATCAAATTTACTTTATGTATAAATAGTAAAATCTCAAGTTTTACCCATATACCTAAGAAAATAGGTGTGTAAAAAAAATGTTGAAGTTAAATCACACGTGAAAATTGAGAGGGAGCAGAAGTTTTTAAAACTAATCTATAAAAGGTATTTTTATAAAGTCAGAATTATTTTTAAAATTTTTAAATTATAAAAGTGATATTAAATATTAGGGGGAAAGTTCAGATATAGCCCTAATTAAAATAAATGGAAGCAGATCCAATAGGTATCCTCAGATATAATGAATATAAAAGACAAATTTTAATTTTAATTCCATGACAATAAAATTATAACATGCAAACATCATATTAAATATATTGGATGTAAAATAATAAGGAAAATATATATAATAATTGAAAGAATATAAAAATATATACTGAGAAAATATAAATGAAAGGAAATCTCAGGATCAATCTTTTTTATTTTAGAATATTAGGGGATACCCATGATTTATTCGCATATTTTGTTTTCTTACTGATTGAGCCTACGTTATTAATGTATCTTTCACCCAGACCCAGATAGTGTGCATTGTGCCCAATAGCTGTGATCTTATCTATTGCACCCCTCAACACATGCAGCTGGATTTTCATTGACATTTACTTCCATTTGTGCACTTCAGTGTTGAGCGATTAGCTCTAATTGGGTGTTGAGTTTGTGTGTTTGTTTCTCCATTCTTGAGATGTTTCACTTAAAAAAGGGTCTCTGTATCCATCCAGGTTGTCATAAAAGATATTAGATCACCATTTTCTATGGCTGAATAGTAGTACTCCATGGACGTGTGATGCCCTAACTTCATCCATTTTGAGCAGGTGAACACACAGTAGGAGGTAAGCAGTGGGACTATGCAATATCTTTCAGCAGAAATATTTTATATTTTAGGGAATGATGAAGAGGACATTTAAGATGATATGAATAAAAAGAAACATTTCATGTTCATGAATGTGATTTCTTTATATTTAAGAAATTATATCTGCTTATCTCCATTTTGTTAAAGGCTTGCCAACCCCCCTTTTGTAACCAAAATAGCCCCTTGAGCAAGGAGCAACCCTGCAAAAAAAGGAAGGAAATTTAGCTGAGAGCTACAGAATCCTGTGACAACTGAATAAAACCTTGTGGGGACCACAGTCCTATCTGTCTGACTTGTCTTGTGTACAGTTTTTAGAAAACCCCAGATGCCCCTCCTCATAGTTCTAACCTTGCAGATATTGACTTCAATAAAAGTCTGCTTATGCTAGAGCTTCCCATCCATCACTTAAAATAAGAACTTTGCGCCCCCAGTTCAAAGTGGTCAAGAGACCTTGTGGCATGAGCCTGCTCTCAACTGGCAATCCTAATAAAGGACCCCTGCTTAGTTTGAAATCTGTGCTGGCGTTTCTGTATAATTCCACTCTTGGCGGGTACAACAGTATGCATATCCCACATTTATTAATCCATTCAGGTTAATCTTTATAACTGAAAAATATATTCCAAGGCCTCAAGTAACTGATTTAACAGTACTAGGATATATGGTCATCTTATGAAAAATCCACATTTTTTTTTCTTTTCAATCAAGATTCCCTCAAAAATACAGTTTACAAATTAGCATGCCATTCACATTAGCCAGGAAACCCTAAGGTGTCAGAGAATTAATCTAGGACTATGCAACATCTTTCAGCAGAAATATTTTATATTTTAATGAACGATGAAGAAGACATTTAGGATGATATGAATAAAAAGAAACATTTTATGTTCTTGAATGTGATTTCTTTATATTTTTGAAGAAAGGACCATGTGTTTTAAAGAATGAAATTAACAAGTGGAAATCAGGGCTTTCAGAAATTACTGTACCAATCGGAAGCCAGATTTCATCCAGAGCCCTCGGTTAGGAGCCCTGGATGCTCAGGCATCAGAGAACTTGGGGACACACAGAGTTTAGATAGGAGTTGGTGAATGTTCTTCTTAATTCTTAAAGGAACAAATATACAGTATTTTGTGATTTAGTGAGGAGAAATTTAGAGCAAACGTCAAAAGTACATAAAAGCTATGTAGTATGTTTATACAATATTTGAATAGTATTAGTTCTGTCATATGGTATTGTTATCTATTTCATTTAAGACATTGTATCTGCTTAGAATCTAAACTTTTAATTTTATTTTATCAGTACAAGCTCTCTAGACTAAAATTTTGAACATGTTTTATAATTTTCTAATCAATATATCCCTGTAATTGTTATTTATGGCACCTGAATCTCATCCCAAGTGAGGGATACTTACTATTATTCAAGGTCAAGATTTATGATAATCTGAAAGTGGGTACCCTTTACAGAAGGGTCCAAACATTACCTGTTTAAGTTTGATTATGACATTCATTACAGGTATAGATGTGACTGAAAATGTCAGCATCTGGTTCCTTCTACAGCAGAGTAATTAAATTCAGGCTTTTTGTAAGTTTTGGGTTACTTTTTAATTTGATTTTGATGATTTCTTAGATGCTTTATTTAGGATCTACTTCCTTCCCCCTGCAATGCCAGACTATTATAACCCCATTTATTTAAATATAAACTTTATGAAAGGTATTGTTCCAGTGATTGCTGAGTGCTGTGAAAATGAGTAACTGGATTCATATATAGAAACATAACAGGACATTAGAAGAGGAATATAAAAAGGGAGAAGTGTATGGTCAGTGAAAGGGAATAACATCTATGATTTGTAAAAGCTGGAAAGAGAGGGAATTCACTCTGATAATGATAATAAATGTGTATGCACAAATCACTGCTTTTCACCATTCACCAAATTTATGCAAAATTTTATCTCCTTTCTCTTACTATGCACTTTAACAGTAAGATAGTAAAATAGTAAATTTTATTCCTAAAGTAAAGTAAAATACTAAATTTTATTCCTAACATTTTTACTTTTCATTTCTAAGATTACCTTTTCACCCTGCTCCTGAGAACCTGGAAGTTACGGTTACGCTGGAATAAGAATGTTAGTTTCAGGCAGGCAGAGGGCCAAATGTGAGACACAGCTATGTTTTGCTTGTCCTGCAATTCTTGAAAGATTAATTTAAATCATTTCAATCCATTTAGCCACCACCACTATTTGCTGTCTTGTTCCTGCCTGTCCCTCTCCCTGCTCCAGCCATCTTCCTGCCCATTCACACATTTACCGTATATTCTATTGTTCGTAAATATGTGTTTGATTTGTGATTCTTAAAATAAAATGTTACAGTAGATTAATAGTCCCTCAAAAATTGTCTACCTGATGTAGCCTCGTTTAGAAATAGAGTTTTTGCGGATGGAATCAAGTTAAAATGATGTCCGAATTATGGTGTTCTCATGATAAAAAAATTTGGACGAAACAGAGGAAAATGATGGTCGTGGGAAGACAGAAATAAAGACTGTGGTTATGTGGCCCAAGCCAAGGAGGGCCACAGCTTTCAGCAGTTGCCAGAAGATAGGAAAGAAACAGGAACATATTCTCTCTCAAAGCTTGCAGAATATGTGAGTGGGTTAAAAAAATGTGGTCTATGTACACCATGGATTACTGCTACATCATTAAAAAAATGGTGAACTAATACATTTTATAAAAATCTGGATAGAAGTTGAGACCATTCTTCTAAATGAAGTATCCCAAGAATGTAGAAACACTAGGTATACGTACTATCAAATTGGAGTCAATCAACACACACGTGCACTTATGGTAGGGAAACTCTGCAGAAAGCAAGCAGGTGAGAGGGAAGGTGCAGAGGATTCACACCTAAAAGGTACAGTGAGCACTATCCAAGTGATGGGCGCACTTATAACTTTGACTCAAGCTGTACAAAAGCAATTCATGAAAACGAAAGATTTGTACCCTCATAATATTCTGAAATTAAAAAAAAAATCAGTGAGAACCAATATTCAATGTATTTTAGAGTTAGATGTGGATTGAAAATAAAAGTTTCCTACATTTCACTCTATTAGAATGATACACTTCTTAAATTGTGAGAACAAAAGAGAAAGCAAAAAGCATGAAACATTTTATTACCTAGCATTTGTATGTATATTTGTTACAAACAGCTTCAGATCTTGTGGTGGTCTAATCAGAGACAGAGTTTAACATTTGATGATTCCTTAAGATACTTGATTCATCTAAGTCAAATTATTTGACAACTAGGTGAATACGGATCTCTTGTAGAAGGTCTCTCTTTTGGTAACATATTATTGGTTAGGGAGCCACGCCATCCCATTGTCTACTCCCTGTTAACATCTTTAACTATTTCAGATTTTTGATAGAGACTCTCAATTTTCCCCTAGTATTCATTATCACATTTTTTTCTCAGTATTGGAACTCTTGGTAACTACCCAGGAAAGAACCCCCTAGCTAAAGGTGGTCAGGCAACCATGTTTTAGCTTATGAGACATAAGCAGAATTGTCACGTGTAAAATTGAGGAAGTATACCTAAAAAGACACATGCCTTTCCTTCTCCTTCTCCCTCTTCTTTCTTAATCCGTTTTTCATCTTACTTTTTATATAAAATATATGAAGGCAAAAGTTCATAAAGTTGTGTTGGATCATGAAGTAGTCACCACTTATTATCTCACTTTTTCTGGGATCAGGAGTTAGGACATGGTGTAGGCCACTCCCACGCTCCTGGTCCCATGAGATTGTATTCAAGGTGTTGAGTGCGTCCATGGTCTCATCAGATGCTCAGAGTCCATTTTCCAAGCTCACGTGTTTGCAGGAGAGTTCACTCCCTAGCACCTGCAGTATGGAAGTTCTCTGCAAGTACAGGTTTCCTGGCATTTTTTGTCTCTATAGCATAACAATTTCTTTCATGCCCAGAAAGATGGTGTCTCTGCTACCTCAAGCATCTAACATAGGGATTTCTAGAATCTTTGTTTTTTTAAAGGGCTTGTATAATTAAGTCAGGGCTACCAAAAATACATTTGCTTTTGATAACTCAAAATAAACTGTTTAGAGACCTAACTATAAATCTGTAAAATCCTTTTACCTTTCCTTATTCTATAAGTCAGAATGATGTTACAGCTTCTGTCTAAACAATAGGATTTTATATGGTGCATACACTGGAGAGCAGAAATCTTGGAATCCAGGTTACAATTCTACCTATCACACTGACAATTTTGTGAAACCACAAAGTAAATTATGAGAACACCCATAGACTCCTGAAACTCTATACAAGAAAGAAATTTATATATCTTGCTTGTCCTCTGCTATTGGTGTTTGAAATTCAAAGTCTCACTACCTTTGATTACAGAAAATAATAGCATAGTGCCTAGCTGCTGCTTCTGGGTCCTCCTGTCTCTTGTAAATGAGGCCTCCTTCTGTGTCCATCCTGCAGTCTCCTTTTTGTTACCTTGTTAGCTATTTGTTGGACAAACCATCTGAGTTGTAAAACTTTTCTTCTCTTGGCTGTGGAACTAATTTCTACCTTAGAATGCACTTTATAAAAATATTTTATGTGTTTTTCTGTCTTGGCTCTGAATTATAAAAAAAAAAGGGCATTTTTTTCATAAATACTTGAGAAAAACATTTGCATTATGATTTTCTCTGGTCCCTTCTGCTACACTCACCTTCCAGTTTAGCTCCCAACAATAGAAAAGATTAGTCACCACAACAGATGTAGGGCATAAGTTGACAATGTTGTTTTGTGAGAGGAACTCTAACTTATTTCTTCTCAGTACTCCTGATGTTTAATTCACAAAAAGTGAAATAAAAGATAAATATTATAGGACATAGGATAAAGCTGAGAATTTCTCCATGTCCTGGAACTTTTTTGCATATCTCTCATCTCCTTGATAGTATTAAAGAGGAGCAGGCTGCCCTCCATTGCCTCTGTGGGGCGTCTGCTGGGTGTACTTTGCTGACTTTATCCAGGACCTTATCTATGAACTCAATTTCCAGACATTTTAGTATTTATCTTTATCCACACTATCTCTAAAGAAATTCACATTCATGAGTTTGGTTTTCTCTGGAAGTCACAATTCATAAGCAGATAGCAACTTTATATTTTAAAAGTATAAATGGAAATATATGGTTAAGGAAAACATGAAAATTAATCTATTTACATCCAGGTGTATGCACATACGTAATTCTGCTGCTTCTATTACCTTCCACAAGTCCCCAGTCTTTGGTAGTTAGCAATATTCCTAGGAAATGGCCTAATGAATCCCATCACATTTTCTCATGAATGAATGTATATATAAACTTTGAGGAAAGAAAGTAGGGAATAAAATCAATGCCCTGCTGGACAATCACCTACAGTCCTTGAAAATAAGTGTGAAACTATGCTTTGGGGAAATATTGTTGAATATAATAAAAAAAAGTGCAGTTGACATTTAGAAAGTAAGAAATTCTGAATCTAATATGAATATAGTCAATTTAGAATTAATAATTTTTGTCCAATTTATTTTTGTTTGATGTTTTTATTCATAAATAGTTTCTACAAATATCAAATTAATGTTTATGTCAAAGTTTTCTTTATGACTTCAACTGACCAAGAAAATAAGATTAACATTTCAAATACAGAGCAAATTCCAGGTGAAATGATGCAAAACCAAGAGTTCACAAATTTACTTTTACTTTTAAAGATGAAATATAATTAAGAGTTAATTATATTAATTATTTAACTTTCTGATATTTATAAAGAAACACATCCTTTTTAAATTTTCTTTCCAACTATTATATATACATTATCCATGACCCTTTTAAAACACTATAGCTTGAAGGCATATATTCACCAATCTTATAAGGTAGCATTCTATTAAGAAAATAAGACCAGTGTGGGTATTAGGAAATCAGGAACTTATTATTGAAATTACGGCTTACACAATTTCTTGGGGAACTGAAGAATTAAAAAATCAGAAAAGATCAGGAACAAAAAGTCACTAAGCCCTGTGTAAATTTAAAAGTCAGAGCTTGCCGGGAGCTACCAGATTGAAACCACAAAGCAGGCAGGTGTTGGCTCTTTGCTGACTGTCTCTGAGGTCAAGTTTAGCTATTCAGTCAGCAGGGCCAGAAATCACTGAGAGGAACCGGTAATGGAGCAGGGATCATTGAGACGCAACTGCAACTCTGCACTTGTTCAACTGCCTCAAATAATGAGGACTTCCAAAGTACAAAAATAGCTTGATTTCACCTTCTCCCCAGTCTTATTTTACATGATTATCTCTTATGGCCATTTTTTAGCTAATGCTATTCCAGAAAGGAGACTTTGGGAAGTACCATGTATTTCCAGGCTAAATTCACAAAATACAAAATTACCCACCAACCTGGCACCTGTCACTCTTTCAGGATGATTTAATGTGTGTTGATTTTAATAGTATAAATTGTGAACATTTAAAAATCAGCTTTTCCAAATCTCTGCACAGAGTTAAAGAAGATAAGTTTTCAAGTAAACACAAACGGTTGATATTTAAACAAGTTTATCATCTTAAATCTCAGTCCAAGTCCTTCCTTTTCTCAAACAATGATAACCTTTACACTTGGGAAGGGGATGCTGGGTTATATGCAGGTGTCACTATAAAGCCTGCAATGAAGATCTACATAAGGGAAAGAGTAAAAGTAATTCCATCTTGTAAGAAGCTGCCATCTTAGAGTTCTTTTGTTCTGGAAAATAGCCCACCATCTCCAGGCTCCTTTGTTCTTGTTCCTGGCCTATCAGGGCTAAGCAGGGCACTCGCTCTATCAGGTGACCCAAACTGAGAATATCCATTTGACGCAGGCCTGGCCAATGAGCGCCAAAGAGCATTTAAAATAACCAATCATACTCCCTGCACTCCTGAAGTCCCCCCACCCTTACCACAATAAAACCCCACCAACCCAGAGACCTGGGCACTCAGAAGGCTCCTGCTGTGTTGGGTACTCTGTAGGGCCTGGCTCAAGCTTGAATAAAGGCTCTTTTGCTTTTGCATCGGACACATGGTGGTCTTTGGGGATTACGTGATCTGGGCACTACAAAGGCACTTTGCAGATTGTGTGGTACTAAAGTCTGTGAGTTTTCCTACTAACCACTCTATCTTCCAGACACATGTGAAATACTCCCTTTTCTTCTGTCAAGCATCCATTTATATCAGACCATTATACAAATTTTCTTTTAAATCATTTTAAGGCATCTCGTCATTTTATATTATCCTTGTCCATATTGCACTGTATGAATTATTGAAGGTTAATGCATCTATATTTTGAGTGACCAAGCTATGCTTCATGATTTTAAATATGAAGTCATTCTTTTCCCCTGGTATGATGATAAATTTACATTATAATTAAAGCCAAAGAATTCCTTTTTATGTCATATAATCATGCCTTCTTTCAGCTTTGCTTTTCAGACAGTATATAATAAATCACAGGAGGAAAATCTTTACTTTTAACATTCACATTTATGTATTTAATGAACATTATTGAATTTTTCAAGTACTTATTGGAATGGGGGAGAAATATTTGTGCACTATTATTTTATTTTAGGCTTACAGAATGAAGCATTCTGTTGAGGCTGGAATGCTAATAATTAGCACTTCTATTAGAAGTCAACCCTTGGTTTTCAGCAGCATTATTCTAGGAAGCTATGTTTCCCCAATGAACAGAGAATTATACAGTTTTATTAAAGGAGAGCCCTTCCTTTGAATACAGTTTTAAGAAAATCTTCAAAGGAACGAATTTAAAGCCTCAAATCAGAGCACAGCACTAATTAGTGTGTAACAATGATTTAGGCGGAGAGCACCAGGCCTTGTTAATTTTCCAGGCGCATTCTCTAGTCTCTTTGCTGTATGTTTCTTTTGATGAGTCAATTTTATCTAGGTGCAGCTTTTTATATTTTAAATACTGTCATAACACTTCTAAAGTTTTAGAGAATGGTACATACTGATGCTGAAATCTGGCAATTATCTTCTAACTCTGCATTTCAGCAACTAATTTTATGGCTCAGGTTAAATTGCTTAATTCAATTTCAAGTATTTTGCATTTATAATATTGCTTTAAGTGGCATGTCTCTGAATAAAATAATGTAACTACCTATTTGTTTATGTAGCATACACACTTAGAAATAAAAATGAGCATCAATCATCAATTATAAATCAAGTTATTTAAGATTCAAAGGTGTCAGAAGTGTGAGTTCCCTTGATCATGTTCTGTCTTGAGATGCCTTTTAGGAATTATAAAAGTTAAAATATCAGCTTCCTAATTTTAAAATGCTATGTACTACAAATGAGTTATCAGAATAAATTGCTTTCTTCATTTAGTAAATAGTGAGGTATTGATCTGAGAATGTTGTGGGAAATTAGAAAACAGGAACACCCAAATGTCATCTAACTATGATTTATGACTTTGCCAATATGAAGTAGAAATTGACTACGATGAAGGTCAATATCAAGATTCATTTACTCAGGTATACAAAGTGACTAAGACTAAATTGAGAATCAATGCTTACTTCGAGAAAACATATATCTTCCTATGGATAATAACACACCAATATATCCTACTATCCTGTTATTACCTATTATGAGAATTTAATATCTGAAACATGATAAATATTTTTTAATTTACAACAATACTCACTGCTGCTTCTAATAGTTTCTGCAACATTAATGATGGAATATTAGATTATTTCAATTAAAAATTAGTATTTGTATCAAAAAAGTGAGTTGTAACTTAGTTTTCTTCAGAATTATTGAAGAATCCAAACTACCTTATATAGTACTAGGAGGAAGATAACATTGTAAAGATCACAACACCTGTCCAAACAGATAAACTCCCATTCTGTAACAGTTAGAAAATGGATACATAGGAATGAATATATTTTATTAAGTACATAAATTTTAAAAAGCAAATTTTGGGGTTACACACTAAATAATTATATGACATACTTGTTAAAAATAATATAATTTATACTAAAGGATTATGTTATATTGTAGACTACCTTGCCGAACATTACTTGTGTATTACATATAGAATTTTAAACAACTCTGGCCCTATTAGCTTTTCCCATGTTTTTTTTTCCTCCCACTATTTTGCTGATTTTTTCCTATTCCACTGTAATTATGTTCTCTTTTAATTAGATCAATATGGCTGTCTTTTATGGACTGGTCATGTAACTTGCACATAGAGCATATCATTTCAACTGTAGCTGAACTTAAATAGCTTATAAAAATGTTTATTGAGACCTTGTTATTGTAAGTCTTATACAGCAAATATGACATTACATGTGAACTCCTTTTCTCATTTAATTAACTGGCATTTACATTTTTATATGGCTAACTTATAATTTAATCAGAATTAGCTCATTAACGAAAAAAAACAAAATAAAAACAAACAATACCAAGCCAGGTATATAGTACCGTATGCAGTCAATAAAGATACCACAGCATGTTTAAAATCATGTTATTCCTGGAAGATCACTTAAACATCTATCAATTTATATCTGTCATGATTTTACTCTGGCTAATAAAATGTAGCTTTAAATATAAAATAGTGTTGAAGCAGTTATTTAATGTAATTTTAACTCCATAATTAAAAATTCAACACTGCAACCTATTTATTTTAAAAACCACACATGAGCTCATTATAAAGTTAGATGTCAAAGATACAATCATTAATTTAAATTTCTGTTAAATTTCAGATAAATATGAGAGTACAAATGATTAGGTTACATTGTTTGTTAGGTAATGTCCAATTTGTATTTGAGTCCTTCACCCAGGAGATGCGCCTTGTATCCTTATATTGTGCCCATTAAGTGAGAGCTTTCCCTTCCCCCTCCCACTTGTCCCCCTCAGCCCTCTTTAACTTAAAAATTCTTAAAGAGCCTCTACCAAGTGTCTGATATTCTAGATACTAAGGATAGTTGCTGAGCAAAGCAGATTCGGTACCTGTTCTTACGTGGAACACAATTAGCAAACATCACACCACTGCCATGTAATTACAATTGTGGTAAATAATAGTAAAGAATGCCCAGTCCCACTAAGCAAAAATATTCCACCTAGTGAGTGTATTAAACTATCTTAGTTTGCGGAGACCAAACTCAAACTTTTGTATATCAATTATGTATTCCAAAGGGTATGTAGTTTATGCCTTTGAAATGCCCCTTTCAAATTTCTTACCGTGTCCAACTGAAAGAAGAGTTTGTTTTAAGCTTTAATCAGGATAGGCTACACATAAGTACAAATATAAATTCATGTAAAAATTTTTTGACTTGTAGACCAAATAAGACTCAAAAGATTGTAATAATAATAATAAAAAAATCCCTCACTTTTAAGGATTTCCCAAGTAAAAATGTACTGGAAGACAAAATATGGCAGGGACCAAAATCATGTTAATGTTATATTTTCTTCCTGACATAAAGTGTACAGAATTTTATTCTGGGGTGGCAAATAGGACACAATTTGTGAAAACACTCATATTGGTTATGATGGTGAACACTGCATTCCAAATAAAGACACCATATTGAAATTATAAGACTGAAATTCAACTCTTTCTCTGGTCAATAAATTTGTCTTTAGCTATTAATTTTTTTCCCTACATAGGAAATCATGAAACTAAACAATAAATCTAAATTATATTAAAGTTTATCAATACTTAGCCTATGTCTCCATGGAAAATAATGGAAACTCTAGAAAATTCCACATATATTAATACTATTTTAATGTTTTTTAAATACACATAGTCTTTCTCTATAGCTCCAGTTAGAGTGTAGTGGTGCAAATATAACTCACTTCAGCTTCAAACACCTTGGCTCAAGCAATCCTCTCACCTCAGCCTCCCCACAGGCTGAGATTATAAACATAAATCTCTGTGACTGGTTTCCCCAATACTATTAATCAAGTAATCAACATAATAGCAACAATTTACTAAACAAGCAAAGCAAAACAACACAAAATAATATAACAAAAACACTATCCCTCTTAAGAGGATAAATGGGTGGATGGATGGTAGATATGTACAGGGCCAGTGGAAATGGTAATGATGTTTATTCTTTTACATTAGGAGATTGAGATATGTTTACTCTCCACATTACCTGGCAGTCCACAAAACTATTTCCAATCTTTGATCATATAAAACTCTTATCTTATTCCAAGAACAGTTTCAAACGTCCTGCATCTTATTTTTGTCCTACCCTGATACTGAATGATGCCATCCACATTGTTTTCTAGTCTTAAGAAAGGATGAGAGGAGAAAGTAATAAACTAACCTTTGCTTTTGGGGACATCCAGTTAGAATGACAAGGCACAGCAGGCTGCCAATTCTAGTCTGAGTTCCCATTTGGAAGTTTTTTGAGCACTCAATATTTTTCTGCTTGTTCTCACCCAATCTTTGTTTTAGGGAGACCACCAATGATTGCAAAAATTGCATTTTACTTCCACAGTGACACATCGTATCTTTGTTTTCTGGTCAAGGATAGTGACTCTTATTTTGGAAATCCAAAAGCAATTCAAGTGTGAAAGACAGAAATTTTTATTGGTAAAAATCATGGTGCAGAAAAGCAATGCATCCTAACCATTGATCATACATTCATGTGAGTGGAAACTTTCATAATTTGTGTTGGTAGCAGGATTCCAAAAGTACAGCATGAAGCAAGGGATAATAATTCTGTTTAACTTTGAGTGATTATAACTAAAGCTACTGGTAAAATAAATGTTATTATCAAGGTTGAAAAAAATTGAACATTATGAGTCTGGAATGATAGATTAAATTAGAAAGAATTAGAACAACAAATGCACTTAGAGCTAAAATTGTATTGAACTTCATTATAAATAGAATTAACAACTGCATCAGAGGTCTGCAGCTTTGGTAATAAATCTGCTTCACTTTCAGTTCAGATTTACGATATTTGAGACATAGGGATAACTGATGGTACATTTACACTAAAATAAGTCATAAGATCTGTAAGACAATAATACATTGATTGAGCCTACAAACATAAAAGTGTTCCATAACTAACATCATTTTATTTCTTAGAGAAGGCTTGGCATGCCAGTGAATACTTTAAATATGCTTTGAATACAGTAGTCACAGGAATTGCAAGCTGCAAAAGACCCTTCCCTCCAAGTTTTAGAATTGTGAGACTTCTTGGAGAAAACCTTTGGAATTCAATGCAAGTTTAGACTTTACTATAGCACACTACATAATTATAAATTATTGAAAATTTCCAGTGCTTTTAGTGCAGTGTGCATTCACATCTGTCTTTGTACATAACACCTTTTTTTCTTCATGTACTGAATTATAGAAGCCACAATCAGTTCATCGTGAACAACTCTGTCCTTCTTTCTAACACATGATTCAGCTACATTATTTTGGAAAGATCAACTTCCATATTCCCCAGAAATATTCAGGCCCTGGAGAAAGCATTATCAAGAAAACATTCCATTAGTAAATTCTGCCTCCTGAGATGCAGATGTTGTTTTTCAACATGCTAAAACTTCTTTTTATCACATCATATCCTCATCGCTCCTGACACTTCTTCCACAGTTTTCCAAGACGTTTAAAATGTTGACCTGGAAATGCCCCTCAGCATAATAATCATAGACAATAAAATAATTCTGTTTATTTGGCTCTGGCTGTGGTTCAAGGATTGTAACTTATTACATGAGATGATCACAGTCTGTAAGGAAAAAAACAATATGAAAATGGTTTCAATTTCAAGCTTTGCTCAATAGGCTCCAGTTCCAAAAAGTTTTGTTGTTTTTGCAGAGAAAATAAATACTTCGACTCAATGTTTGATGTGTGAACTTTGAATGTTAGCCAGGCACCGAAGCACATAACGAAGCAAGTGACCTTTTCACTCTTCAGGGACAGCTGCGTGTGGTTACAGGTCCCCAGGGTGCATGTTTGGTGCGCAGAGTTACATCTAATCATCTTGCTTACCATGTCTTGGCATGCGACTAGTATGAGAGAAGCAACAATCTTTTTCATTTAATCAACTAATCAATAGGATATGGATCTATGTTGAAAAATGATACCATCTTGCTAATAAACCTGAAGTAAATTCGATAAAATGGAGATTCATACTGATCTCAATTATTTGAGTGTCTCACTTATAGTGCTCAATATATTTGAATCACTTACATGATATAAATAATGCATTTGACTTGTGCATTTCAAAATTCATAGTTATATCTCAAAAAATACCACATAGTAATAGCATTAATGATCATATAATCCTTAACATTGCATATCTTCAGGAATTGATGTTTCCTTTATGTCTCAAAAGCATAATTACCATTGAAAATTTAACTTCAAGAAGTTTTTTCTTATTAAGCCTTTACATATTTACAATATAATATGTAATAGTATTTTTCTTTATTAAGAATTATTTTTCCTCAAACTTCTAAACTGATTTTCCTACAATTTGTAAACACAGAAGCAATGTATATTTATAATACAAGTAAAATGTTACTGAGCATGTATCTTATATGACTGGTGTTGATCAGAATGATTAATTCTGTTGACAGAATGATTAATTTTGATTGTTCTCCTAAATTAAAATGAATATGTGTAACTTAGAATCAATAAGCATAGTTCAAGTTTAATTTTGCTTCACTGAATTACATTAAACCTTGCCATTAGTGTATAATAAAAAAATTATATCATAGAGCTTTCCAGACAGATATTACATATCTCCAAAGTGTATTTCATATTTGAACCAGTTCCCTTTTTTCTAGTTTTATTGAGTTATAATTAATATGAGAAAAAGTTGCACATAATTAATGTAAATAATTCGATGTGTTGGACATCTGTATACACCCCTGATAACATTATCTCAATCAAGGTACTGAACTTCTCTAACACCTCCTCTGACCACACACTTGCACACACAAATCACAAAAGATGGCAAGGAAAATTTTTATGAGTATTTTAGTAAAGAAAACTATCATTTGAATAGATAACTTTTATTACTGCTTTGAAGTGAAAATTTCTATCACAGTATGGCAAATGATTACTAAAGTTATTTACTCCTTGGGCTATTTACTAGCAATACATATGTTTTCTTATGAACGTTAATATAGTATATGGAAATACTTTGGTAAAGATTAGGGGATCGTTATCAAGTAAGTTTCTTCTGAAATACTATTGTGAAGTTTCACAAAAACTTATAGGAACTCCTACAGTAGACTACTATAACCCAATAAAATGTTGCTTCTGTATTAGAGGATCATGCAAAATCTAAAATACGTATAAGATATACATATTGCAATATATTCCTACACATTCTCACACTCTAAAGATAATTCTTTTTATTTTTCTGTTATTTAATAGGGTACACAGGCTGGCCAGTGTGGTATTCAACTGAGCTCAGAGCAGCAGTAAGTGACAATTGGGAAGGCAATATTTGTCCTTCTTGACTGTTTGAGTGAGAGACAATCTAAGGAGCGTACACAAGTTCACACAGCTACTAAGTCACAAAGCTTAGTAGACATGGCCACCAGATGTCTGCAAAGGAGTCCTTTCCACTGAAGACTGCTATCACATATAAATGCGTAGAAATCCACTAAACCTACTTTAACAGCTTACAATGAAGCACAGGATTAATTTAATTGGGAATGCCTTTAAAACTTACTAGTGTTCCATTCTTGAGATATTTTGCTAAGGATATTTTCCAGCTCCATCCATGTAAACATGAAAGAGGTAAAGTCTCCATCTTTTTTTTTAAGGCTGCATAATATTCCATGGTGTACATATACCACAATTTGCTTATCCACTCATGGGTCGATGGGCACTTGGGCTTTTCCCATGACTTAGCAATTATGAATTGGGCTGCTATAAACATTCTGACTCACCCCTGCTATGAAACTAATTTACAGATTTCACATGAAAGCTATATCCCAATTACAGCACAAGAATATGGGGAAAAGGGCAAGGGAGGGGAGGGGAGAGGGAAGGGTGGGTGGAGGGAGGGTAATTGGTGGGTCCACACCTACAGTGCATCTTAGAAGGGGACAGGTGAAACTTACTAAATATAGAATACAAATGTCTGAACACAATAACTAAGAAAACGTCATGAAAGCTTTGTTAACCGGTTCAATGAAAATACTTCAATTTGTATATATACCAACACATTGTACCCCGTGATTGCATTAATGTACACAGCTACGATTTAATTTTAAAAACCCATCAACAATGTAAACTAATCATATCATACCTATCAATATGTACCTCCATATTAATCTGAAATGAAAAGTAAAAATACATTTGAAATTAAAAAAAAATACTATTGTATACAGAAAACTAAATCTTTAAGTACTTGAGTCTCAAAAACACCTTCTCTGATTTACCTTTTTCTACATGACCTCAAAAATGCCACATCCCTTTCACTTTGGTATTAACTATTGGCAACCATTGTGTGATTTGCCCATTTGGGGAGATTATTTTTGGTTAAAAATAACAGTTACTGTGGGAACTTATATGAGCAATCTCCAAGATTCACTATCTCTACATGGGGGGGGGCATAGAACTTCAAATGTCAATTTTAAAAGTGTCAGTACCGATATAACATACACACCAACCATGCACACTCACATCACTCAGTGTTAATAATAAACGACAAACTTAAGAAAAATTAAATTTAGCAGTGTTTATTAGAGCAAACAAATGACTGGTGAGTTAGGCAGCACCAGTAGATATTCAGAAAGCTCCACCTTGCAACAGGCAGAATGTACACACAGAAAAAGAAAGTGACCCAGGAGTAGCCTACTTTGCAACAACTGGGGCTTTGCCTTTTGCGGGGCTTGTCCAAGCAATTCCTAAACTGATGGACTGAAAGCCTGGCTGCTATGATTGGCCAAGACTCAGTTGCCTGTTTAAAGAACATACTCTCAAATTAGGTTTCTTGTTTACAGATTGAGGTGAGTTACAGTTCACTACCTACAGAAGTAGCTTTAAATGAAATTTAATTTAGTTTAACATTAACGAAAAGGTTAAAAAGTGAGAAAAGGGGAGGGTAATCAGAGGGACCACACCTATGGTGCATCTTAGAAGGGTACAGGTGAAACTTACTGAATGCACAATATAAAGATCTTAACACAATAACTAAGAAAATGCCATGAATGCCATGTTAACCAGTTTGAGGAAAATATTTCAGATTGTATATGAAACCAGCATATTGTACCCCATGATTGTATTAATGCACACAGCTATGATTTAATTTAAAAAAAAGGTGAGAAAAGTGTTTTTGTTTTTGATAAAGTGGAGAGAGAGGGGGGCATGGAGAGAGAGAGACAGAGACAGAGACAGAGAGAGAACGGCCAGGATAAAGACATTGTCAAGAATAGACCCTAAGAGGAAAATAAAATAAATGGAGTAAAAATGATTAGACAGGCAAAGACATTAACTGTGTACAGAAGTAGAGGCAACTCTTGTTCTTCACACTCAGTATCTCAGGCCTCCCTCTCTCTTTTCTTTATGCTCTCTTTTTCTACCTTTCACAAAAGTTACACATCTTTCTTGCTCTTTGTTTTTCCTCTGTCACCTTTGAAAGGTTTGATTTGTTTTCTATTGCCTGAGTTTTATTCCTCAGTTTTTCCTTGTATCGTTTCCCTAACTTCTCAGTATTGGACCCCTTGTGGCCCTATCTTACCCCTTTACAATTCTTCTAATCCCTGACCTCCTTCATTAAACCATAACAACGAGGATGAGAAAGCCTACGATAATTGACCCAAGTCATCCCACACACAACCAGGAAATTCTAACACCACCGTATGCAAAGAATCTCATTTTAACCGAAGCTTTAAAGCATGGATAATAAATGAGCAGACAAGGTGGTTCTATTCCCAACAGGAAAATTCTCAAGTTAGAAAAATTGTAATAAAACTGAACAGCCTCATAGACAGTAGATTTATGCTTCATAGCTGTTAAAGCCCCACACTTAACCAGCCGGTGGGGCAGAATCATTTCCCATGGATCATAAATCACTTGCTTTTCACAGTACTCAGTGTTCACCTTCATGTTGCTACTAAGACAAATGCTACCTTGTAGTTGGAGGAAAATTTGCATTATGTGGTAGAATTATATGAATTGCCCATCCAGTTCTCCTGAGTGCCGGCAGATTGTCATAAAATAACAAGAGCAATGCTATATTATGGAATTGCTGCTCACAGAACTACTCTTGATGGTGAGCCAAAGTGCTGGAGAGCTTTAGAGTTTAGTTAGAGCTTTAGAGTTAAGCCATAAAAACAGGTTTGAGCCAAATATGGCTATTTGAAAAGCTTGTGCTCATTTTTCTACAGACCATATGAAGCATGAAATTTGTGGAAATAGCATCAAACACACTGTTTTCCACCTAGGTCCCGCAATTTCCAGTAGTCAGGATGACAGAAAATCACAAGAACTATGAGAGAAAATTGATTTTAGATAATAAATGAACACAAAATCTTGTACCAATAAAGAAAAGTAGAACTAAGCCCTGTCATAGATACGAGTAGCCAAAAACACGTGTGGCAAAATGCTGACAATGAAAAACGTAAGACAATCCTCAGCTGGAGTTTAACATTTGTTCAAGTACCTGTCTGATGAGAACGAATAACTATTAGTCCCTCCAAGAATCCATTGTATTATTAATACGGCATCCCAGTCTACAAACGAAGACATTACCATTTTTGTTCTGACACATGTAAGTGTTATGGTTACATAAAATGTCTTGGTATAAAATAAATTAAAACTAGCAATAGATATTTATATGTCCCATGTGCCTCATTTAAAATGCTGGGGCAGATTTTCCCAAAGTTACACTGGGATTGGAGCAAGATGTTGCAAGGTGAGTAGCGATGGCACTTACTGATACAGACCCAATAACCCTGAGGTGAAGGCCTTGAAAGGTGCTGAGATCAGTTTGAAAAAGCAGAAAAAAAAAAAAAAAAACAATCCTCAAACTAAAGAGCAACAAGCCAGACTAGCTTCAGAACCATTTCTTCCCTGTGAAGTTCAGAAAGGCTCCCAACATGGATGGGGAGCAACGCATGGGGCTGAGGCGTAGAACTGGGAACACAGGAACTCGGGGAACGCAGAGAAAACCCCACAGACACCACACGTGCAGAGTGAGTAACAGAACGGTTGCTGCCTTTCAAAGTGAAAGCAGACTTCGCATTCTAAAAGGCTGCCAGAGTTTAGCTGTTCCCGATGGAAATGTTAGGGTAGCAGGAGAGGCTTTATGAGCAGACACGCGCGTATTGCAGTATCAGAGTGAGCACGGAGGTGAATCCTGGCTGCTAACACACTTCACCAGAGCACCGAGGCCTCACAGCAGCCCGCTTCTGGAAGGACGGCAAAGCTACTTAAAAGAAAGGGAATGCATTCAACTACCTGTGTTCACCGACACTCCCTTATACAAACCTACAACCAAGAATTTTCAAACAACTGAACAAGGAAATGTACAAGGAAAAAAGAAATGAATCACGTAGGAAACTGCTAACTCATGGAATAGTAGTGTAGTTGAGGGAAATTCTACTCAGTATTTTCAAATTGGTTAGAGAAGATATGGGGGAAAAGCAGCTACATAAAAGTGAATACTCTGTCTCTACAAAAAAAAAAAAAAAACCAAAAACCCTACCCTTAAAAAAAAAAAAAGTGAATACTCAAACGAAAAAATAAAATTCTTGTTACTAATATATAATGATGAGAAAAATAATAACAATTCATAATACAGAAGGGATAGAAAAAATAGAAAGGTAGGAGACAGCACTATAAATACGAAATGTTAAACATTGGCCTAGTAGGGGATAAATAAATAGGGGGAAAGAAGGAAATACAGAATGAGATGAATTACTCATAAATTTTTGTTTTTATTTTATTAATTCATGACTATGTACATTAATGCATTTATGAGGTACAATGTGCTGAATTGATAAACAACGTGGAATGCTTACATCAAACTGATTGTCATAACCATCAATTCATTTGCTTATTTGTTGTGGTTGAGACATTCATACTCTATTCTTAATAGTTTATAAATGTACCATTGTATTATACACAACCAACTCATAAATATTAATAAAAGAAAATGTCCCAAGTATGAAAATACATAGTTTTTAAACAGAGGTGGCCCTCTAATTGCCATGCAGAGAAAATCAATTTAGAGCACTTCCATATACAATCTATTCATTTTAGGACGAGTAGCTACAGGATTCTGTGAACATATTTTAAAAAATATTATTCCACAACATAAAGTATGATAACATTTATGATATGTGAAAAGAAAATGCTTCTTGATTAGCCAAAAGTCCAAAATGAAATTGTTCGACACGGATTTAAGTCCGACTACGACTTAGGCTCCATTCTAAGTGCTAGAGTTATAGTTGTGCATAAAAACAAATACAAAATTCTCTGTGAAACTTGTTTTGCAAGTGTAGGGAAAAGAGAAAATTAATACATAATTAATTTGAAGTGACAAGTGTTATCAAGAAAATAAATCTGTGTAGAACACTAAGGATTGAAGAGAGTGAGTATTGGTTCAGTCTGCAATTTTATTTGCTCTTTTAATTAATTAATTAATTAATTTTATACAATAATGCTTTTATGGGGTACAATGTGCTTATTTCACACAGAAATAGGAACGCTTACATCACACTGGTTAATATATACCTTATCTCGTTTACTTATTGTGTTAAGACATTTATACTCTATACAAATAAATTCGACATGTACCCTTGCATTATGCACTATAAGTGTGATCCCACCATTCACCCTCCCATGATCTGACTTCCTCCATCCCTTCCCATTCCCCTCTCCCCACTCCATCATCTTGGGCCCTAGTTGTGATCTATTCTTCATATCAAAGTGTGAGTGATTGTAAATTGGTTTCATCATAGTACTGAGTACATGGGATATTTTTCCTTCCATTCTTGAGATACATGAAAAATGCAGCTTTAATCACCAGAGAAATGCAAATCAAACCCACTTTGAGATATCATCTAACTCTCATAAGACTAGTTCACATAACAAAATCCCACAACTACAGATGTTGGCGTGGATGTGGAGAAAAGGGAACACTTCTGTACTGCTGGTGGGAGTGCAAGTTAGTATATCCCTTTTGGAAAGTAGTATGGAGAATACTCAGGGATCTAAAGGTAGACCTGCCGTTTGATCCTGCAATTACTCTACTAGGTGTATGTCCAAAAGACCAAAAATCACTTTATAACCAAGATATTTGCACTAGATTGTTCATTGCAGCTCAATTCATAATAGCCAAGTCATGGAAGAAGCCCAAGTGCCCCTTGACCCATAAATGGATTAATAAATTATGCTGTATGTATACTATGGACTATTATGCAGCATTAAAAAAAAAAGGAGACTTTACCTCTTTTACGTTTACATGGATGGAGCTTCTGAGTCTGCAATTTTAGCATGTGGAAACTTATAGGAAAAAGTCTAGAGAACAAACTCCCTGAAGTCACTGTACCAAGTAGGAACAAACTGTTGGACTATCAAAGATCCTAAATTCATATCCGCTGTTAATAGGAATATGTAAACATATAATTAATTCCAAGGGGGAATAATAAAAATGTTTTTCATGAAAGCAGTGAAATTATCATTTGCCACTGGAGAACTCATTTTAGCTTTTGGTACCAAAGATTCTTTATCTATAAAGGAGGATTTAGAATATACAAGTTTAAGTACCATCTACCTCCAAATTCTACGATATTGTAAAACACTCAAATTTTATAAAGCACTTAAGTCAAAATACATAAAAGATATTTAAAATATGCATATCTGTCCATAAAAATGATTATTCAAATACTATTCACAGAAAATTTGAAATATTACACACTCCCATTCATGATAAAATGTTTAGAGAATTGTGTTATTTCAAGGTAATCAAATATTTAATAAGCCATACAAAGTTTGGGAAACATTCTACACCACATTTTTTAGTTAAATAAAATGTAAAAGAATCATATACTGGAGAAACACAAAATAATGCCAGTGGTGCAAAAGAAGGTTATGATATGTTTTATAGGTTTTTAAGTGGCTTATTTACTTTCTTTAGAATGTGCAATTATTAGTTTTAACATATTTTAAATAACTAATAAAAATGAATAAAACTATCAAAACATACTAAATTTTTTAAAAGTGTCATAAAAGCATAAAATTATATTTAAAAGCATATAAAAATACTTGGTAACATATATATAAAAGTATTAGTTGGAAGGATCTCTGAAGAGGACTTTAGACCCAGAACTGGGGACTGAAAAATGATTTGTGAATAAGAACATCAGCCTCTCCTTTTGTTTTAAGCATTTTTGTATTTTAATTATTTAATGTCTGTATTTTCTTTAATTTTAAAGTAGTATAGAACATATTACTTCTATAAAATAAAGTAAGTGAAACATACATCTCTGCGTTTACACATGAACAACTGGAAATATATATGTAGCATTTTACATATAACATTTACATACATATGATGTATGTGTAACATATGTGACCTTGTAAGAGCATTTAACTTTGAGTTAAGAAGTTAAGCAAGTTAGAATTTTACTGATTAATCTATAACTGTGTTTGATACATTCATAAAAGAGATATATTGCATAGCAACTTTTTTATTATAACTATCTTAATAAAAGTATCTCTGAGTGATATATATATAATATATATGAGAAACTATTTCCAAATAATTTATACAAAAATATTTAGTTACTTAACTTGGATATTTAAAAACCCAGTTTTCAAATCATCGGTAATGATTTGAAATTGATGAATTTCAAATGATGAATGATGAAAATGATGTTTTTCACTGCAATTTATAACACTATAGTTTATTACAACAAAGAGTATTAAATATTTGATTTATCTTAGTACTGGTCTGTTTCATTTACAATATCATCTTTAAAATATGTGGAAAGGAATTAGCAA
Organism: Perodicticus potto; assembly: GCA_963574655.1. Lineage (NCBI taxonomy): Eukaryota > Metazoa > Chordata > Mammalia > Primates > Lorisidae > Perodicticus > Perodicticus potto. The sequence continues at coordinate 23,731 of CAUYRH010183167.1, forward strand.
TCAATTTTAATTTTAGAAAATAAAATACATATGCACACTATTTTTAGAAAATAAAATAGATATGCAAAATATGTGACAGATATTGAGCCTATTGGCCCCCAAGGAGAAGGAACATCTCATTAGAGAAATGTGGTCCCCATGTCAGTACTGGTTTACTGTTTTTGTATGAAGTAATATATATTTTTGATATTTGGGTCACTCTATTTTGAACCTCTTTATTATAGTAAATTAACCTGTAATTTAACTAATAAATTGATAAATAAAAACATACTGTCAGTCGTATCTGCAAAGAAACAGATCAGGGAAGGACACTACCAAAACTAAGTCCCAAATATTGGTAATTCTGAAATAAAAGGCATTTAGAACTAACATTTCAACTTTCATCCTTAACAGCATTGCACATGTCAATTGAGTAGCTGAATTTGTCCTCGTTCTTTGATCTTCAATAAATTCTTTAAAAACTTTTCTCCCAATTTAATGCAATTCAGCAAACATTTAATTTGATCTAATTGCTTTTGAAGTTCAGAAAGCACAATCCTGACATAATAAACTTGGAAAATTAGCTACTGGGCATGCCTGTGCTCTGATGAAATGCATATTTTTCTCAAGTTCTCCAGTAAGATATTTAAAAGTAATACAATTTATTAGAATTTTATACAAAATTCAGTGAGGTTTCTTTTTGCTACTTTAATGACAAATGTGACATTAGGTGTACATATCTAACCCTTTTGTAACTGAAATCCCCTTAAATTGGTTGGGTAATGGTAGTAAAATTCTCCATTTAAATATATTTTCAGAAGAAATTAGGGTTGCCTAAAGAATAATTATACCTAATCAGACTTCTACAAGAGTGCTGTATCTTTATAGAGCTGTCCTTTGTAGTGACGGATGGTGGGGACAAAACTGAATATAGCCCATGCTCCTTCCTGTGATTATAATCAAGCTATCCCTCCTAGATAAGGAGTCTCCTTGTTGTCACTGTGTCACCATTGTGTAATTCAATGATTGGAAGACAGTGGGTACTAACAAATATTGGTAGGTGGATTCATTGTTTCATCTTTTGATTTTACTGTGTATCCACCAGGAACTCCTGTTACAACAATAACTATTAAAACTTCCAGATATTTTCACTATTCCTCAACTTATTAGTCATATTTTTTATATCCCCTTTAATTCTATGTGCTGGGAAAATCCCAAAATTCTATCTTTCCAATCACAAGTTGATCTTAATTATGGTCTCTTTTACCTTTATGATAATAATATACTTTTTAAAGGAGGAGAAGGATTATACTTTAATTTTAAAAGAACAGGAATGATTTTTGCTTCCATATATAATGCTGTGTTTGTTATTTCTAATGATACTTACTGTATTACTATAAGTCTTTTACTCTGCTTGATTAATTCTGTTACATTGGATACCAGATTCTGCCATTGTCCGTAGCATCTCCTTTTCAAATGTTTGGTGATTTTTTTTTAATTCTCCAGGTTCTACTGGTTTATTCAACTTATTTTATCATAACTATTATCAAATAACTTAAAATAGTTAATGTGGCTTCAAATATGCCTGTAACAAGCAGTACAGAAATTGGAAAGACTCCATTATATTTTTAGAAAGATTTCCACATTTTAATAAGGTATCTGTAACATGTAACAATTTTGTTACATGAGGGGAATTATATAATGAGATATTTAACAATTATTCAGTGTAAAATAATTTGTAGTTGTCCAAATTATGTCATATAATATGAATCAGATACTTGTTGCATGAAGGCTGTGGAGTCTTAAGTTTGATAAAATAAACAGCAGCAAAGCAGGTTATCTGAATCATCAATTATGTTTCTGTCCATAAAGTTACCAGATGTGCAAGTGAATTTTATGTTTGTAATGTGTTATATTCTGAAAATATTGAACAGCCAAAAAAGCATTTAAATAGTTATATCCTTCTATTACTTCATGCTGCACTTCATTTATTTCTGTTAAACAATCATGTACTTTATTATTACTCAGTGTTACTAACAGGAACTTTCAATTTGGTTTCAACAGAAGGTTCTGCAGTCTATTAACTATGAACCTAATTTCTGTAACAAGTAATAAATTTAATTACATGTATTGATTTTAATACATGTTTGTTCCTTCAAAATAATCTGATTAACCCTATTTATAATTTATTGATGAATTAGTTGACTTAATCTTGCAAGAAAAAAGTCCCTTAAAGTCTATAGGTGACACATTCAATATCATTCATATTACTTTGTGCTTGTAATTCATGTAACATTATTTCACATTCAAAACAACATTAAATGTTAATTTTTTCCGTTGACCTTCAGAATTTTTCGAACAATAAAAAATAATGTATACCATTGTGTATACTATTAAATCTCTTTAATGTGACATTTCAATGATAATAAGAGAATAGAATCAAATCCGCCCCACACACTCACACATGTGCAAACACACACACAGAGAAACCTGGATTTCCAGCTTTGGTTATTGTTATCTTTTCATTCCTCAATCAATCTATAATACTAATGGTCTGAATATCCCAGGATAAATTCCTATTTAATACTATCAGATATTAATAGTTTTAGTCTTATGTGTGAAAAAAACATTGTGGTTTTACTCCACGGATACAGTGAATTTTATAACTGACTATGTCAGTGGTTCTCAACCTTCTTAATGCCGTGACCTTTTAATACAGTTCCTCATGTTGTAGTGACCACCAACCATAAAATTATTTTCATTGCTACTTCATAACTATAATTTTGCTATTTTAGCAATGAAAATAATTTTATGGTTGGGGATCATCACAATATGAAGAACTATATTAAAGGGTTGCGGCATTAGGAAGTTTGAGAATCACTGGACTAAGTCCTTACTTAATGAATGTACTGCTGAAAGCTCATTATCAAATCAGTGGTCATTTAATCTAAAACAGCTTAAGAATATTTGCTTGATGATTAGAGATGTTGAGCATTTTTTCATGTGTTTGTTTGCCATTAATCTGTTTTCGTTAGAAAAGTTTCTGTTTATGTCTTTTGCTCACTTCTTAATGGGTTGTTGATATTTTCTTGTTGATTTGCTTGAGTTCTTTGCTGATTCTGGTTAGTAATCCTTTATCAGATGGGTATCATACAAATATCTTCTGCCATTTTGTAAGTTGTCTATTTGCTTTGTTGATTCTGTTCTTAGCCGTGCAGAAACTCTGACTTCATCAGGTCCCATTTACTTATTTTTCCTGTTACTGTGGTTGCTTTTTGGGTCTACTTCATAAATTCTCTGTCTAGGCTGATATTTATAAGAATTTTTCTAATATTTTCTTCTATAATTCTTATAGTCTCATGTCTTAGGTTTAAGATTTTTACCAATCGTGTATTAATTCTTGAGAATGGTGAGAAATACAGGTTTTGTTTCAGTCTTTTACATGTTATTTTCCATTTTCCTAAGTACTATTTATTGAATAGGAATTATTTCCCCCAGTGTACATTTTAGTTTGCTTTGTAAAAGATCATGTAGGAACATGTGGATGGTTTCATACCTGGGTTCTCTGCTCTGATCTATAGGTCTATTCTCTATTTTTATGCAAACACCATGCTGTTTTGCTTACGATAGCCTTGTAGTATAGCCTGACATCTGATGGAGTGAAGCCCCCAGATTTGTTCTTATTATGTAAGATTGCATTGTTTATTTGGGATCCTTTCTGATTCCATATGAAACATAGAACTACTTTTTTCAATACCTGTGAAATATGATGTTGATATTTCAATGGAAATTGCATTGAATTTGTAGATTATTTTGAGTAGTACAGACATTTTGAAAATATTGATACTGCCAATCCATGAGCCTTACACATATTTCCAGCTATTTATGTTCTCTGCAATTTCTTTTCATGATGTTTTGTAATTCTCTTTATGGAGATCTTTCACCTCTTATATTAAATCTATTCTTAGGTATTTCATTTTCTTTGATGCTACTGTGCAAGGTATTGTATCCTTGATTTGACGCTCAGCTTCACTGTTGTTGGTGTATATGAAAGCTACTAATTTGTGTACATTGATTTTGTAACTTGAGGTGCTGCTGTATTTATTTATCAATTTCAGGAGTCTCTTGGTTGAGTCTCTGGTATTTTCAAGGTAAATCAGTCAAAAGTACACTGAGATACCACCTAAACCCAGTGTGAATGGCTCACATCATAAAGTTGTAAAGCAACAAATGATGACATGGAAGGAGTAGAGAAAGGAACACTCATACGCTGTTGGTGAGACTCCAGACTAGTTTAATCTCTATGGAAGATGGCATGGAAATTCCTCTAAGCAATTAAAGTAGACCTACCATTTGATCCTGCAATCCCACTACTAAGTATTTATCTGAAGGAAAAAAGACATTTTATGAAAAAGACACTTGCATTTGAATATTTATAACATCACAATTCATAATCACAGAGATGTGGAGACAACCCACATGCCTACAAATTCATGAATGGATCAATAAAATGTGGTAGATGTATACTATTCAGTCACAAAAAAGGTGGCGATCTAGTTCCTTTTATATCTACTTTGGATGGAATCAGAGAACATTATCCTAAGTGAAGTTGACAAGAATGGAAAAACGTAAACCCATGTACTCAATACTAAATTGGAATTAGTTGATCAGCACTTTTGTGCTTGTATGGAAGTGTAATACAGTGAACTTCAAGAGGGCAGAAAGTGAGAGAAGGACACGAGTATATTCCCATCCACTGGGTACATTGCATGGGTACACTGCACACTTTCTGGGTGAGGGGCACAACTGTAACTTTGACTTAAAACTAATAAAAGCAGAATGTAACCAAAATGTGTATGCCCCTGTAACATTCTAATGCAAAAGTCCTTCTCAAAAAAATAAAATAAAAATAGAAATGAAACAGGTAAATGCCTTAATGCAATTCCAAAATCCACTTTAAAACATTGTGGATTTTTTTCTTCTTACGCATTTAATCAGCATGAAATTATCTGTTTAAACACACATACCTTATTTACCTCTGTTTTCCTCCCATGTTCACTACCAATACCCTCATGCAAGTCCCATCATCACAGCTCTCTTGTGTCTCTCCTTCAAACTCTTTAATGGATATATCCACAATGCAGTATACTCAACTTAAATCTTGTCATCCTCTGACCCTTTTACATCTTTTGCGCTTTATCATGTGGTCTGTCATTCCTCTCTTATTTGGACGCTTACACACCAGTGTCTCTCTCTCTCTCTCTCTCTCTCTCTCTCTCTCTCCTGCTTTCCTGGCCACACTCAGAACTCTCACACTCTTCCCTGGTGTATTCTCTCTATCCATAGCATTCTTTCTGACCCTCGTTCCAACAACTCTGCTTCACATCAAATATCATTTACTATAAATTCATTCCTTGATGTCACATGAAGTTAGGTCTGCTGTTATAATGTTTTATAACGGCCTTAATTTTCTTTCGCTGAGGACAATTTATCATCTTTGTAATCATGTAATTTAATCTTTTTTTTTTCCTTTTTTTTCCTCATCAGTTTGCAAGCTCCTAGAATTCAGAGAGCACGTACAGACGATTAAATATTAACTCTATGAAACTATAGTAGCTATCACACATCTCAGGACATGCACATATGTAAAAAAGATTTGATTGTAAGTGAACAGATGTTCCTTCAAAGTTCTAAGTGAAATAGAGATAAATATGCTGTAATATTTAAAAAGACTTTTAGTTCACTCTGAATAAATATTTGAGTTATCCTGATATTGAACATGGATCTCCATAGATGCTTGAGATATTATTCAAAAATTTGAAATATGCATTTATTTGACGGAGAAAGCAATAGGCAACGTATCCTGAATTGAAAACAATACACATTGTCTTATTATTTTCTTAGCTTTGTTACACCATGTTTTTAAATATCATGTTCATAGAATAAAATGATTAAACAGAAAAAAACTCTTTTGATAAGAAATAGTAGTATTTTTCCACTAGTTTTCTAATTAAAATGAAAATATCTGAAAAATTATGCATATTTATAGTAAGGTTCTGAATGGCCCCATCTTTGCTTGATAGAGTGGAATATAATACATGAGGTTAACCTTTACTAACATAAACTTTTTAAAGACAACTGTTACATGGAGATTGCCTTTAGACACGTGCGGGATGATAAGATGACCATTTTCCTATTATTTAACCTGGGAAATCCTAAAATGTATAATCTACATTCTTTACTAATTAGTAATTGCTAATAAGTGATATTTATCAAAATATCTCCAGTTCTATAGCTAGTCACTAAGTAGTTCTAAACACATTTCTCCATTTTCAGTCCTTTAAAAAAATTGTGTTATCCACCATAATAGTAGAAAATCCAGGAAGCCCCAAATATGTCACAATCTCATTAGCAAATCACTTAATAAACTGCATTTCAGATTCTGATTAAAAATAATTGTTATGGGTTTCTACCACTGCCTGTGAAAAGTAACGGATACTGTATTTAAACTCACAATTTCATAGCAGAAAATTGTGGCAACTAGTTTTCTGACCATCAGAAATGAGACAACAGGTAATAAAAAGAGTTATCTCTGAGAGAAAAGAATTAAATGACATAACCCCTAAGAGCTCCCAAACTTACTGCCTGGGAAAGTTTTCAGGCCTCAGCACAAAAAGGATATCCAAAGAGTGCTGAGTGATCTCAGAGTTTGAATAAACTCAATTTAAAATTCAGAGATGCCAAGGTAGACAGAATTTGTAGAGTATAATATCAGAGTGAAGGAACAGAACACAGAAAGCTCCAGAAATCTGTATGGTGTTCCTTTCTATGCTTTTACTAAGTTTGTATCCATTCATTCTTGTATGGAAACTACCAACACTTATAAAACAGCTCTAGAAAACAGTTAGCTGGAGGAAAGGTCTACACTGAACATCTAGTATTATGTTCAGAATAGTATTGCCTCAGTAGCAGGCCCAAATTAACCTTAGACTACAGGATGTTCTGGAATCTTCTAGCAAAGATAAAAAAGAAAGCAAGTTTCAAGAGGATAAGGCTTATTCCAAATAACTGACCTGAGGAAATACCTCAGATGTAAGTTTGCAAAAGAATCAACCATCTCAAAGCAAAAAAAAAAAAAAAAAAAAAAAAAAAAAAAAATCCTAAAAATAAATAATAGACATGCAAAGAAGGAAAATTCTGTTGTAACAAAATATCATATACAAAGTAGCTTATAAACAGCAGATATTTGTTTCATACAGTTTTCGAGGATAATGAGTCCAAAGTGGTCAGATCACCAGCAGATTTAATATCCAAAGAGGGTGTGTTTGCTGGTTAATCGATGAAGACTTCTAGGTATGCCCTATATATAATGAAAGCGAAAGGCATCTCTTTAGAATTCTTTTCATAGGGGAATTAAAACAATTTTTAAAATAATAACCTAATGGACCCCATGACCTAATACTATTCCAAAGGCCACCCCTCTTAACATTATCAAGTGGAGGGTTCTGATTTAAACATCTGAATTTTGAGGAGTCACAAAAATTTAGACTATAACAACTAACTATATAGCGATAAACAGCAGGAAAATAAATTAATGGAAGTAGACATATAATTGACACATGTTATAGAATTACCAAAAAATTACAACAATTATCATTGATAAAATCAATGTGTTTAAGAAGGGAAATGAGAGCATAAAGATTATGCATTGAGAAATGAAATATTTGCAAACTATTCATCCAATAAGCCATGAATAGCTAGAATACACAAGGAACAAAAACAACTCAACAGGAAAAGGAAAAGATGAGTAATCCCATTAAAAATTGGCAAAAGATATAAATAATCATTTCTCAAAAGAAGAAATACAAATGATAAAAAGTATATAAAAAATGCTCACCATCTTTGATCTAGAGAGATGCACATCTAAATCACAATGAGATATCATATGATCAGAGTTGAAATGGCTATTATTAAAAAGACAAAAAATTACAGATTTTGGCAAGGTTGAGAAATCTAAACTAGTACAGTCACTATGGAAAACAATATGGAGCTTTCTCAAAAAAAATTAAATAAACACTGAAAATGAAATTACCATTCCATCCAGCAATCCCTTTGTATTTACATAAATGAATATAAGTCAATATATCCAAGAGACACCCTAAGTAAATTTGCACGTTTATTGCAGCACTATTCACAATAACAAAGATATCAACCAAAGTGTCCATCAGTGAATGAGTGGATAAAGACAATGTGGGGGAGGTGTATATAGACGATAGAATACTTTTCAGCCATAGAAAGAATATAAACATATCATTTGCAGTAACATGTATGAAACTGGAGGTCATTATCTGCAGTGAAACAACCCTGGCCAAAAAAAAAAAAATAATAATTGCATGATCTCACTTGTATTTCAGAGCTAAAAAATGGAACATAATTGAAACATAAGGAGGTAGAGACTGGAAAGGGAGAGAACAGAGTCTGCAAAGTGTGAAGCTGGAGGGGAAAAGGTGAAGAGAAGTGGGTAAAGGGTAAAAACATACAAAAAGATAGAAGGAATAAACTTAATGTTCAACAACAGAGTAGGATGACGATACATAAGAAAAATATATTACCCCTGCAAATGTACACTTGACTTGATCATTGCTCCTCATATATGTAACAAAGTTTCTCGGCTCGACGCCTATGGCTCAACCGGCTAAGGCGCCAGCCACGTACACCTGAGCAGGCGGGTTCGAATCTAGCCTGGGCCCACCAAACAACAATGGTGGCTGCAACCAAAAAAATGGCCAGGCATTGTGGCAGGTGCCTGTATTCCCAGCTACTTGGGAGGCAGAGGCAAGAGACTCACTTGAGCCCAGGAATTGGAGGTTGCTGTGAGCTGTGATGCTACAGCACTCTATTCAGGGTGACAGCTTGAGACTGTCTCAAAAAAAAAAAAAAAAAAAAACAAGGTTTCTCATCTATCTCAGTTATAAAAAACTCAAAGTAAATTTCTATACATGAAAACTTATCTTAGAAAAATAAGTATTGATAATAGATTAGAAACTGCAAAAGAAAAAACAGCGAAATTGGACACATAGCAATAGAAGCTATCCACATGACAGAGAGAGTAAAAAGAAATGACAAAAAATGAACATCGGTGAATGGGAGATGTCAAGTGGCCAATCACCTCTGTAACTGCAATCCCATAAAGAGAGGGAAAAAGGAGGAGATTAAAAATAATTTTTAAAAATGGTAGAAAATTTCTCATTATTGATAACAGTTATAAACCCACAAATTCAAAATGCTACACAAACCTCAAAGAGAAGAAATATGAAGAAAATCCCACTAAAGTGCAACATTATGGAAACACTGACCATCAGTGACAAAGAAAAAAACACACCTTATATAAAGAGGAACAGAATTAAGAATGAGAGCATATTTCTCATAAAAAAATGGTGCAAAAGTGGAAGAGAATGAAGCAATGGTATTAAAAATTAACCAAAGTAAAAATAAAACTGTCTACCAAGACTTCAGTACTCATCAAAATACCTTCCAGAAATGCAGGTGAAATAAAGAGTATTTGGGACACATGAAAGCTGACAAAATGTATCAACAGCATATCAACACTGCAAGAAATCTCAAAGTTAAGTCCTTCAAACAGATGGACTATGATACCAGATAGATATGTGACTCTACAAAAAGTATTAACGAGTGCTTAAAATAATAGTATGTAGACAGGCCAGGCATGGTGGCTCTGGCCTCTAATCCAGTGCTCAAAGAAACCATGACAGGCAAATCACTTGAGCTCAGGAGTTAGAGACCAGCCTGTGAAGGAGCAAGACCCTGTCTCTACTAAAATAATAATAATAATAATAATGATAATAAGCAGATGAATATATATTTTTAAATAATGTAATATAATTTTAATTTCTGAGAAGGTAGCCAACTAAGCAAATGTAATAACAATGTCTGTTGAGTTTTAGAGCATATCTGAAAATAATAGCTTAACAGTCAGAAAAATGTATATAAATATATACATTACAAGGTTTTTACATTACACATGAAATGATATAAAATGCATAGCATAACCTCTGGAGAATATACTCTCAAAGATAGAGCTATTGATAATGAATTAATAAAAAGGTGATATTGTTATAATGCTTGAGTTTCTTTTAAAATTTCTTTCATAAGCTAGGATATAGTATATACTAAAAATATTATAATTCTATAAGTGTGAGGCACTATTTTAAATGTTTTTGATAATCCAACTAGAATGTTCACAACTGAAGAAAGCATAATAAATATTTTAAGAATTCCTAAATAATGGGAATTTGGTTTAAATTCCAAGTAATACTATGATAATACCTTATTAGTCTTTTCTTTTTATCTAAAGTAGAGTTTAAGTTAAATTCCTGCCTTCCTCAAGAACCTGCAATGGTTCATCATTACTACTAATAAAAGAACCACTTAAAATTTCCACTTCCTTTATAAAACCTTTTCTGAATCCTTACAGATGGGATTAATTACATTTTTCTTTAAATCTGGTATGACGATAATATCTGCCCCCTCCAAGCCTCATATTGAAATATAATTGCCATTTTAACATTAGTAAGAGATGAGACCTTTAAGAAGTGATTATGTTATGAAGGCTCCACCTGCGCAGGTGAGATTTGTGTTGTTATAAAAGGTCAATTTTAGGCCTCCTGTGCCCTCTCTTGCCCTCTTGCCTTCTGTCATGTGATTGTGTGGCAGGAAGGCTCTGGAAATATACATTGATATTGTACTTTCTGGCCTCTAAAACTATGAGCCAATATATTTCTGTTGATTATGAATACCCAGTCTCAGATATTCTGTTATAGAAGCACAACAGGGGATAAGACAATTCTTTTTTACTCTATCTGTTGTAATTTGACATTTTCTCTTAGCGTTAATTTTTTAAAATTAACAAATAAAAATAACAAATAAATTGTATATATTCCACACTGTGGTATGGCTGAATCTAACTAATGTATGTGTATTCTCACTATTTACTGTTTGCAGGAAGGCCACAAAATCTATTCTCTTCTCTATTTTAAAGTATATAATCCATAGTTAATAATAGTCACCATGTTATTAAAAAGATCTCTTGAACTTTATCTTTCTGTCTAAATGAAAATTTGTATTCTTTGTCCATCATCTTTCTAACTTATTCCCACCCCCTATCCCCACACTTTGGTAAGCAAAATTCTACTCTCTGCTTCTATGAGTTTGCCTTTTTTTAGATTCCACATACACATAGGATTGAGCAAATGAAGTTTCTGTGCTTCTCCTACAGAGCTGAGGCCAGCATGAGAAAGGAAGCAGACAAAAAGGACCATAAATTCTGAAACCTGAATGCAGGATGATGCTAACTGTGTTCAGGAAGTACAGCAGAGGCCAATGTGGCCTGAGAGCAAGAGGGTAAGCAGGGAGGTTGGTAAGAAAGAAGGTCTAATATTACCTAGGATTCATGTTACAAGACTTGCTGAACAGAGAGAGGGCTTTGAATCTTACTCCAAAAGTGCCATTGAAAACTGAAGACCATTGAAAGATGACAGATTCCATTTTTATTTAAAAGATGAGGTTAAGCAGGAAGCCAGAAAACTAGTGAGTTAACACTGAGATAACCTGGCAGGAGTGGATAATGGCTTTGATTTGAACTTAGCAGTGAAAGTAGAATATATATATATATATATGTATATATATATATATATATAGTATGTATATATGTGTGTGTATTTTTATATCTGTTTTAAAAATATATGTATATATATATATTTTAAATCTATTTTAAAAGTAGAAAATGCAATTCGTTCATGAATGAGCATATGGTTTGAGAAAAAAAAGAAGCTTTAAAAATATTTTTTCAGTATGCTCATATGAAAATTTTGTATTTAAAAAAACTATTTTTTTACATGTATGAAGAATTATGGAGTTAGAAAGAGTATGTGGAATAAAATAATTCACATATTTACATTATTGCAATTCACCTAAATTTCATTTGTACATTTGTAAAATGTATTCTGTTTGGGTCAGAAATAACCTCACCTCAAAGAAAGCCAGAGGATAAGATCTCCCTATAGATACAAATATCTTTATTATGATGTGATTTTTGGTCTTCAGGATATATACCCAAGGGAAAGGGAGGGGTGGGGAGGGGGGAGGATGGGTGGAGGGAGGGCAATTAATGAGATCACACCTACGGTGCATCTTAGTAGGGTACTGGTGAAACTTATTAAATGTAGAGTATCAATGTCTTTATATCGTGATTAAGAAAATGCTATGAAGGCTATCTCTCACAGTACGATCAAAATGTTTCTGATTGTTTATGAAGCACATTCTGCCCTATGATTGCACCAATGTACACAATTATGATTTAATAAAATTATAAAAAAAAAATCTCTCTATAGAAAGCACATCAATGGCATAGCAGATTTTAGCATCACTAGCATCCAATTTCATGAGACATCAACAGGCATTTTTAGTTTGTGAAGGTTTTACAGATTCTTGTATGAAAACAAATAAGAAAGATGAGACAAAGCTGTATTAATTTTACCAGGAATTTCCATCAGGTTAAAATGTAAATATTTTCCTTATGTCAACATTTTTCTCTGAAAGCTCATGCAGGTTTAGTCATTATTATAAGGTGACAAAAGTTTATGAAAATTTACAGTTAATCTGGTCAAATCTAATTGCCTCATGTTGCTAATTCAACTGGCCCCATGCATAGCTAGTCTTAATACTGCCAACTTCAATCATGGTAAGAGGAAAAAGAATATATTAAAGTTGCAGGAAGGATGAGATATTTTAATAATAAGATGCTAGCGCACCTTTCTTATTAATACTTTACATGATAGAAATTTTATCATGATTATTAAATGTGATATTTATTTTTTCTGTAAAACCTCTTTCAAAAGTTGATATGATAAAAATAAGTAAGAAAGATGCTGATTAATTCATGACTGAGAGAGGTCATTTTTCAACTGAAGGAGCTCTGAAACAGAGATTTAAATAAAAATTGTACCAAAAGTCTCACCAAGCAGGTACGCTTACACACCATTGATTTTATTTATTTTATCATGAAAACGGAAAGGTGTCCTTCTTAAACTTATTTATTTAACATAGATCAGAATATTATATTTTTGATACATTTGTGATTTTTGTAGAACCAGTTAATTTTATGTATAACTCTTACATGAAATATGTTATAAGTAGCATCATGGTGACTGCTTTAGGTCACATATTTGAAATGTCTTTCTATTATATCATATCTAAATTATTTCTCAATGTATCTGTGTCTGATTGGGTGAAAGTCACATCAAAATATTTGGGCATAAAACTAAGGCTTATTTAATTGGTGTCTTTCAGACTAGTATCATCAATCTTTTTAAAAGGAGAGTATTGGGTTAGATGCAGTGGCTAACACCTATAAATCATGGCCCTTTGGGAGGCTGAGGTTGGAAGATTGTTTGAGCCCACAAGTTTGAGATTGCAGTGAGCTATGATGATGCCACTGTTCTGTAGCCTTGGACCCAGAGTGGGACCTTATCTCAAAAAGAAAAAAAATATAATAATACTAAAACAAATTTTAAAAAATTAGAAATAAATAAAAGGGTGAATATGACTGTTTGATAATGTATCATGCAAAAGACAAGAACTCAAGCCCTATATCATCTACTTGATCAAAAAATGACATATTACCTGGCACTGCAACAGTGAATAATCTGTCTTAAAATTAAGTGTAATGAAAAATTAACAATAGAATATCATTGAGGAGATACTAATTTCAGGTGTTTTGCTAATATTTTCCCCCAATTTACAATACTGGAGATTACATTTATTTAAAAAAAATTAATAATACCCATCCTTTACTTGGAGTTGCGCTATGTCCAATGAGCGCACAGTGAGGGCAGCACTGCTAACTCCTACACAAACACACTTGCATCAACTAGAGCTTTGCTTTATATTGGTACAATTTTTGGAAAACAGAAAAGTCTCTTTTTTCAGATTAAAAAAAGAAATAATTAATTAATTCATTAATTTTAGTAGCTTTCAATCATTTGACCAAAAGTGGAATGATTATATTTATTTTAATGTGAATACTGTGTTGAACATGTATTTATGAAGGAAATTAAACATTTGGATTTGTGTATGATATCAGCTTAGTAAGAAGGAAATACCTATTATGCTCACACATGAAAAAATCATGAATTTAGAAAATTTGGCATTCAAATGTCAAAAGAAAGCCGGTTTTTATGGAAAACGGGTTCCCCACCAAGTTATCTGCCAAGAATTGTAGGTTCATTTTGAGCTCAAGTTGAAGAAGTCTCTAATCTTCTAATGCATGGGAAAAATCATTCTTTATCTCGATAATTTACTTTTATCCTCTCCGATGCATTAATTCTACTCTTTTATCTCTTTGATTATAAAATCACTGATGTTCCCATGCTAATAGAAATACAATAGTATTTCCCCTATTTCTATTAGTGATATCACAGACTTTATTTTTCATTATGATACAATGGAAAATCCATTGTTAAGAGTGATATCACAGGCTAAGTGATATCACAAGCTTTATTTTTCATTATGATAGAATGTTAAAATCCATTGTTAATAACACATTTTTTATAAAGCTGAAATTGAAGATTTTTAGAGGAAAGTGGTATCAATGACATCTAAGAAATTTTATTTCTGTTTATCTAAAATATACTTTCAATGCAGTCAAACGCTATTCTCCTTTACATCCTGTTTGGAGCTACCCTATAGTAAAACTTCCAAACATCTATAAACTTTCAACAGAAAAATCTTGGAAAAATGTTAAAATGGAATAAATACAACATTTTCTCTCTTGACTAATATTTTAAAAATTTGAAAGGCTTTCATCAGTATCATTATATTTTTGTTTATATTCATAAATCCAAAATGTACACAGGAATGCAAACACTAAAGATTTCATCTTCTCTTGCTCTTGATATTTATTCAATTTTTTCAACAACAATTATTTTTCTTTGAAATTAAGATAATGATGGATTAAGACATGATTTTCTATATATTTTCTCCTTTTCCAAGTTTCATTGTTGAATGCTGCTGTTGAAAAAATAAAAGCCCTTAACTTTGGTATTTATTTGATGTACTCAATTGCTGCAAAGAAGTGAATATTCGGAAATGCCATCTTATTGCTTTATTTCTTTAGAGATTAAACAGGAGTTACTGTGGGTATTGAAGAACAGACCTTCTTCATTTAACATCTGAGCATAAATTTAATAAAATCAAGTATTCTGAAATATAATTAGTTATGTATATTTATACACATGATAATAATTCTCAGGTTAACACTGCAATAATAACAAAACTAAAGTAAATATGTTCAGTTTTATATACTTTATCAATTTTTATTACATTTTCCTTAATTTTTCCTTTTCTTGGCCTCAAAACATCATTTGAACATTTAACTTGCCAACTGATGTGTATATTTGCATAAATATGTAGTTAACATTTATTCTATAGGCCCCTAGACAAAAATGTATGTTAGCTTATAAGGTCAAAATATAAGATTTGTGAATGTTACAATAGTAAACCTGATAGTTCACAGGAATGATATAATGAAAATCAGACACTGTGTTCTGTATAGGAAATGTCCCTCTCTCCATGAAAACAACAAAATAAGTCAATGTCCAACTGACTCGCAACGGGAATGTATATCACAATTTTATTTGTCGCATCAAGAAAATATAAGTGCAAGCATTAACTTTCCCTTAATATCCTATCCAGTTTCACATGATGCTGTCTGTTAGAGGAAATACCCGCTCCAATTACTCTCCATGAAAATATTTGTATATGTGTTAAGTAATTTTAAATAAGGAATACTCTTAAAAGGTAATGCAGTAGAGTCTTTTTTAAATTTCAAAATATTAAGGTGGTACAAATGTTTGGGTTACACGGATCGCTTTTGTGATGCTCATGTCATAGCTGCACGTGTGGTGCCCTCATCCAGATCATGTTCACTTTACCTAGTAGGTAGGTTTGTACCTCTCCCTTTCTCTGCCCCCCCAACTTGGTTTCCACTGAATTTTACTTCTATTTGTGCACACATGTGCTCATCAGTTAGTTCCAGTTTAATAATGAGTACATGTGGTATTTCTTTTTCCAACCTTAACATACTTAGGAGAACAGTCTCCAGCTCTATCTAAATTTTTTGCCAAAGGCATAAATTCATCATTTTTATGGCCAATTAGTACTCCAGAGTGTACATATGCCGCATTTTATTTATCCACTCATGAATTGATGGGTACTTGGATTGATTCTACATCTTTGCAATTGTGAATTGTGAGGCATAACCATTCGCTTCCAGGTGTCTTTTTGATAGAAAAATTTCTTTTCCTTTGGGTAGGTACCCAGTAGAAAGATTGCTGGATGGAATGGTAGGTCCAGTTTTACTGCTTTGTGGACTCTCCATTCTGTTTCCATAGAGGTTTTACTAATTTGCATCTCCACTAACAGTGTATAAGCCTTCCATTTTTCTCTGTGTCCACACCAGCATCTTTGTTTTGAACTTTTCACTGAAAGCCACTCTAACAAAGGTGTGGTGATATCTCATTGTGATTTCAGTTTGCATTTCCCTGATTATAAGTGGCAGTGAATTTTTTTTTTTTTACATGTTTCTTGGCCATTTGACTACCTGCTTTTGAATATCTTTTGTTCACGTCTTTTTTCCACTTTTTTTTTTTTTTTTTTTGCAGTTTTTGGCCAGGGCTGGGTTTGAACCCACCACCTTTGGTATATGGGGCAAGCACCCTACTCCTTTGAGCCACGGATGTCACCCTTTTGTCCACTTTTTCATTTTTTTTTTTCCCTTGCATGTATGCTTGAGTTCTTTGTAAATTCTGGTAAGAGCTGGCTAATATTTCCTCCCATTCTGGACATTCTGTAGGTTGTCTGTCTGCTCTGTTGATTGTTTTCTTACCTGTGAAGAAGATCTTTAGTTTAATTAAATCTCATTTATTTATTTTTACTGTTGCTGTTATTGCCATTGGGATCTTATTCACAAATTCATTGCCTAGCCTGATATCTAGAAGATTTTTCAGTCCATTTTCCTCTAGAATTCTTAGGTTTTGTGCCTAAAATGTAATATTTTAAGAATGTTTGGTTTGATATTTGAGTCAAGAAGTTCTACAGCGTTATGGCATAGGTACAATAATCATTCCTATAACAAAAGGACTAAATATTTTTGCTATTTCTATACAACTAGACATGAAATACTTTTTTACAGTCAGAAATGGAAATTTATAGTTTCAAAAATAATTTTTCAAAGAAGGAGCTATATCACCAGAATAACTTTATCTCTTTTGAAAAGGGACCTGTAATAAAAAAAATTCAAAAAATATTGTCAAAACTATGTTAGCCTCATATGACATCTCATTTCTCAAATAGCAATTGATTATCTCAAAAATTTTCACTATGGCACCAGGTATGTGTTTGAAGGGGAGATACCATCACAACATTGAAGATCTCAATCTATTTGGAACTATCTTCAGTTATGATTGTACATAAAAATCTGAAAGTAAATTCTAGTTATCAGCCCTTTGTCAGATTCATACCATGGAAATATCTTCTCCCATTCTGAAGGTGCCTGTTTGCTTTTGTTGTGACACCCTTAGCTGTGCAGAAGCCTTTTAGCTTCATCATGTCCCTTTATTTACTTTTGGTGTTGCTGCAATTGCAAAGGGGGTTTTTCCCATGAAAACTTTTTCCAGGCCCCTGGGTGAAAGACTCAACTGCATCTTGAACTTTACCTTAGAGTTGAAATCAATGTAACCTAAACATTTGTATACGTCTATTAAATTGAAATTTAAAAAAAAAAAAAGGAATAAAAATATGAAAGTACATTCCTTAATGATCTTTCTAAAAGTAAAATAGAAAGGTTTGACTGGGTTTCAATCAAAAAGACAATTCTTTTTTTTAATATGAAAAAATCTCCTAAATGAGTGATTTAATGAATTAATGTATTTGTATGAGTGCTAAAAAAGTGACATGGGCAAGAGTGTGTTTATACCCTATGTCCATAATAATGCGCAAACATGTCTTTAGTTAAATAGAGCAAATTGAAGAAAAGTTTTTTAGGGAAATGTGGAAAGTGATTATGGCTAATCAAAGACTGACTATAAAAATATATTTGAAATGTTTATAGAATTTTAATTTTGAAATTTTCAATCCTCCAAATTTTCCTCCTTGGTGTCAGCTATTTGTTTGTTTGTTTGTTTTTTTAAGTAGCCTTTTAGATGTCAGATTTTAAAATGCAGATTGGATTTTTGTACTACATTATTTCTCTTCTATCAGGTTCTTGTCCCAGGAAAAAACAGCACTTAATACAAATACTGAAAATGAAGAAGAAAGAAAAAAAAAAAACACAACAAAAACTCAAGAGACTTAGTGAAGATATCCTAAGATTTTGAACTATCAAAAAGGCAAAGGTCATATGGGTTACTTGAAAATTCCTTTGAGGGAAAAATCGATCCATTTCTTTCATGTTTTAGACAACAAGAATTAATTCTCCTTTAATACTTTAAATAAAATAAGCCAAAACCCATTAGGGAGAGAAGACTTAATTCATTGTGCTGGCCTCCTGATCCACATGAGAGCTAGTCCCAGACTAATATATTCTCTATTGATTTTGATTGTTATATTATCTGAAACTCAAAGGTAATGTATTTCCTTCAGAATTATTGTTTGAAACTATCAAATAATACTCTGTCTTCAAAATTACTACTAAGAAACTGTCCAAACATTAACAAAAAGTTCAGAGTAGTTGTAGGAGGCAGGCAGTAAGCCTTAAAAGGAATATAAATTGAAATTATATCAATTCATATTTCATAATTTATTCTGCTCCTCCTTATAAATAATGAATATTAAAGTTAAACTTCATTATAATAATATTATAATAATAATTATAAACTTCATCATAGGACACTATGTGTAGCATAGTAATATTACATTAATATTGTATTTTGTTTATTTCTTTATTGAATACAAAAGTATCTTTACAAACACCACCATGTTGTGAGGAAGCCTCCTATATTAAACTGGCTTTAACAATTTGTGCGACCTACCACCATTTCTGAGGCTAGGTTTGCTTATTGTAAAAAGGGAATAAAAGTAAAGTAAGTGATTTGTAAGTCTGTCTAATTCATAAATTTGTTACTGAATGAAGACTGTAGGAGTTAGAAGGTAAAACCAGTCAATGTGCTTCCGTTGTTGACAAGCTCCATCATCTTGGTAAATATGGTACTGTTTACTACAGTTGTTGTTATTCTTTTAACATCTTCCTCAGCAATAAATTACATATGAAAAAAATCACAAATAACAAGTGTATGCTATAATGGTTTTTATTATATTATATTACAGTGTTTAAAAACCATCATCACAATGTAAGTTTAGAATATTTTATTACCCTCCAAAAAGTCCACCCATACTTCATCCATACTATGACAATAAATAACTTACTTTCTGTATCTATGGATTTGTCTATTCTAAATATTATTATAAATGAATAATAATTGCAATCATAATCTTTTGTGATTAGTTACTTTCATTTATCTTGATGTTTTCCTAATCACCTTTGTTGTAGGTATATCAATACTTCATTTTTTTATTACCAAATACTATCCAGTTGTACATGTACCATAACACATCATTACATTAAGAAATATACATATGTTTCTAGTTATGACTATTATGAATAATGATGCTACGAATATTTCTAAATGAATTTTCATTAGATATACGTTTTCCTTTTTGCTTAGAAATATACCTAGGAGTGGAATTCCTGGCTCATAGGTTAACTCTATACAAACTATTTTGGCTACTTTCCAAAATAGCTGCAATTTAAAGGTTTTTCACCAGCACTTGTCAACATTTACTGATGTCTCTTATGATTTATTATTATTATTGCCATCTTAGTAGAAAGTGGCATCTTGTGGTTTTGATTTGCACTTCCTTCATGATTAAGGATATTAAGCATTTTTTCATTCATTATAAGCCACTTGTGTATCTTCATTGGAGAAATGATTGTGTTTCCCCTTTCCCTTTTTTTGTATAACTATTTATCTTTTTATCATTGAGTTATGTTATTTATATATGCTGGATACAAGCATTTTATTAAATATATAATTTGAAAATATTTTTACAATATGAGCTGTCTTTTCATTTTCTTGCTGCTATCACGTGCAGCACTAACATTCAATTTTGATAAAGTCCAAATTACTTGTTTCTACTTTGTCACTCTTGTTTTTGGTGTCATGCTTAAGAAATAATTACCTAATTCAATTTCACAAAAACATACTCCAAATATTTCTTCTAAGGATTTTATATTTTCAGCTCTTACATTTGGGCTTAAAATCCTCTATGAGTTAATATTTGTATATGGTGTAAGGAAGCATTCCAACTTCATTCTTTTACACGTGGATATCAAGTTGTATCAACATAATTTCTTGAAGAAATACTATTTCCCCATTAAATTGTTTTTGCAAACCTATATAAAAATAAATTGGTGATAAATTTAAATTGCTTTGTTTTCTAGACTCTCAACTCCATTGATTTATGCTTATGCAGAGGCCAGATCTGTACTGTCTTAATTACTATTGCTTTGAGATTAGTTTTGAAATTATGAAATGAACAATTCAACTTTATTCTTCTGCAAGACAAGATCTAACTTTATTATACATCTATGAAGTTATTTTTGTCATAAAACACAATAATCATCGGCTTGTGACTGCTATATCTTTGGGCCATTATTCAGATTACCATAGGAGGAGTGAGATCTAAATCTCAGACCCAAGTTCTGCTCCCCAAGACCTGCACCAGAGGCCATGTAGTAGAAAACCTGAAAGTGGTTTCCTACAATTTGTAGCTACATATATGTGTCTGAAATCTTTTCATTTAATTGGTTTTTGTCTTTTTAAAAATTATTTTAAACATTTATATAGATCTAGGGAGCACAAGTGGGTTTTTTGTTACATGGTTGAATTACATAGTGGAGAAGTCTAGTATTTCAAAATACCTGTCACCCAAAATAGTGCACATTGTACCCAATAGATAATATTTCAACCCACATACTTTTCAGTCTCTCTAATGTCCATTAAGACACTTTGCATGATCATGAAGACGCATTGTTTAGCTCCAACTTATAAGTGAGAATATATAGTATCTGTTTTTTTGTTCCCGGGTACTTCACTTAGAATAATGGCCTCCAGTTCTGTCCAAGTTGCTGCAAAAGATGCCGTTTAATCCTTTTTGATGTCTCAGTAGTATTCCATGGCATATGTGTATGTGTATAAATGTGCTGTTAAATTTTCTATTCTATTCATCTTTTGCTATGCACTTAGGTGGGTTTCATTTCTTCACAATTGTGAACTATACTAAGATAAACAAGTGAGTGCTGGTGTCTTTTTTATAAAATGACTTCTTTTCCTTTGAGTAGAACCCCAGGAATGGGATTGCTGGATCAAATGGGATTGAATTTTAGTTCTTTGAGAAATCTCTATACTATTAACCATAAAGGTTGTACTAATTTATATTCCATTCAACACTTACATAAGCATTCTCTTTTAAAGACATCTAGGTCAGCATCTATTGTTTTTCGACTTTTTGATAATTCTTAGGGATGAGGTGGCATCTCGTTGTGATTTAAATTTACAATTACCTGATTACAAGTGAGCATTTGTAATATATTTGGTGGAAATTTTTCTCTTTTGTTGAAAAACAAGCTGTTCATGTCTTTTGCTTATATTTCAATGGAGTTATTCTTTTTTTCTTGATTTGTGTAAGCTCCTTACAGATTATGGATATTAAGCCTTTGGCAGATGTATAACTCATAAATATTTTCTCCCATTCTTTAGGTTTCTATTTACTCTGGTTTTTTGCAGTGCAGAAGCTTTTTTGTTTAATTAAGTCTCATTTATTTGTGTTTGTTTTTGTCTCATTTGCTTTTGGGGTCTTAATCATAAATTCTGTACTGTCATATACCAATGTTGAGGATAGTTTTCCCTAGATTTTTTCTAATATTTTTATGTTTTCAGGTCTTATATTTAAGTCTTTCATTCATCTTGAGTTAATTTTTGTATATGGTGAGAGAGAGGCATCCAGTCTCACTCCTCTGCAGGTGACTATCCAATGTTCCTAGCACCATTTACTAAACAGAGTATCAATTCTCCAGTGTGAGCTTTTGTTGGCTTTGTTGAAGATCAGAAAGTTGTCAGTGTTTGGTTTCATTTATGGGTCCTCTATTTGTTTCTCTGTCCTGTGTGTCTACTTTTAAATAAGTGTTATGCTGTTTGGGTTACTATTGTTATATATTATACGTTGAAGATAGTTCATATAATGTCTTCAGACTTGTTCTATTTGCTTAGGCTTGATTTGACTATTTCACAATGTTTTCTAGTTCCATATTAATTTGGGGGATGTTTTTCTAATTCTGGGAAAAATGATATTGGTATCTTGGTAGGAATTGAATTGAATATGTAGATTATTTTGGTAACTATGGACATTTTAGAAGTATTAATTCTTCCAGTCAGTGAGCATGGGCTGCTTTTTATTTGCTTTTCATTTAATTTGTCAATGACTATAGTTCTCCTGTTAGAGATTTTTAACCTCTTTGGGTAACCATATTTCCATTTTTTTCATCAGGTATTACAAATGAGACTAGGTTCTTGATTTGATTCTCAGCTTGATTATCACTAATGTATAGAAATGCTGCTGATTTTACATTTATTTTGTAACCTGACAATCTAGTGAAGTCATTTTTCCTTTCTGGGAGTCTTTTGAAAGAGATTTTAGGGTTTTACAGGTATATTATCATATCATTGGCAAACAGGGAAAGGTTGACCTTGTCTTTTCTAATCTGCATGCCTTTTATTTCTTTCTCTTGCCTGATTGCTGTGCCTGGAACTTCAGTACTATAGTGAGTAGAAATAATTAAACTAGGTATCCTTCTTTTGTTTCTGTGCTTTCAACTTTACCCCATTCAATATGATGTTGACCATGGGCTTTTCATATACGGCTTCATTATTATTATTATTTTTCATTCATAAATCTTTTATTGTGTATCTCTAAAAGATAATATCTTTTAAAACCATAACATCAGTAGTCCTATTACATCTTGAAAAGGCAAAATCATTCCTTTTTATTTTTTCTTAAATTTCTTTATTTTTTTGGCTTATTTATTTATTCATTTTATTTTTGTATTAAATCATAAACACACAGATCATGTATACATTAATGCATTTGTAGGGTACAATGGGCTGATTTCATATAGAATTAGGAACGCTTACATCACACTGGTTATATACCTCATCTCGTTTACTTAGTTATTGTGTTAAGACATTTATACTCTATACTAATAGATCTGACATGTACCCTTGCATTATGCAACATTGGTGTGATTCCACCATGTACCCTCCCTCAACCTGATCTTCTCTCTCCCTTCCCATCCCCCCTCCTCCCTCCTTCATCTTGGCCATAGTTGTGATCTATTCTTCATATGAAAGTGTGAGTGATTTGAAATTGGTTTCATAATACTGATGAATACATGGGATATTTTTTCTTCCATTCTTGAGATACTTTACTAAGAAGGATGTGTCCCAGCTCCATCCATGTAAACATAAAAGAGGTAAAGTTCTATCTTTTTTTAAGGCTGTATAATATTCCATGTGGTATTGTGGTATACATATACCACAATTTATTAATACATTCATGGGTCAATGTGCATGTTATAACAAAGATATCTGCACCAGATTGTTGATTGCAGCTCAAATCATAATAGCCAAGTCCTGGCTTTATTATTTTGATGTATGATCCTGTCTGCCCAATTTGTTCATGGTTTTATCATGAAGGGTTACTGAATTTCATTGAGTACTTTTTCTGTATCTATCCAGATGACATTATTGGTTTTTTTTTTTTAAGTCTTTGCATATGTTGAGCTATCCTTGCATCCCTGAGAGGAAACCCACTTAACCAGGGTAATTTTTTTTCATATCCTGTTGCATTTGATTTGATAATATTTTGTTGAAGATTTTTGCATCTATGTTCATGGGGGAGGGTAATTCTATTATTATTGTTGTATTATTTCTTGGCTTTTATATCAGAGTGATACTGGCTTCATAGATGAGTTAGGGAGGATTCTTTCATTCTCAATATTATGGAAGTATTTCAGTAAGATTGATAGCAGATTATCCATGTAGGTCTGGTAGAATTTGGCTGTGAATGCCTCTGGTCTGTGACTTTCTTTTTCTTTTTTTTTTTTTTTTAACTAATTCAATGTTGCTACTAATTATTGGTGTGTTCAGGATTTCCATTTCCTCCTGACTTAAATTTGGGAGATCATGTCCTTCCAAACATTTATCAATTATACCTAGATCTTCTATTTTGTGTACATAGAAGTGTTCCCAGTAATCTCAGATGAACTTGTGTATTTCTATTGTATCAGTAGTCTCTTTTTTATGTTTCTAACTGAGCATATTTGAATCCTATCTCTTTTGTCTTATTTAATTTAGTTAGTGGTCTGTAAATTTTATCTTTTCAAATTACCAACTTTTCATACTATTGATCTTTACATTGCTTTGTGGATTTCGATTTCATTTAGTTCTTCTCTGATCTTCATTATTTCTTTTCTCTGCTAGATTTGAGTTTGGTTTGTTATTATTTTTCCAGTTTACTGAGGAGTCACATGAGGATGTAATTTGTAATGCTTCTTACCTTTTTGATGTATGTATATGATGCTATGAATTTGTATTGACCCAAATATTGTTCAGCAGCAGGTTGTTTAATTTCCATGTATTTCTGCAGTTCTGAGAGTTCTCTTTAAAATTGATTTCTATTTTATCCCATTGTAATATGAGGAGATACATAATATGATTCCATTTTTTTAAAATTAGCTTAGACTTCTTTTGTGACCTAGATATGTTCTTTCTTGGAAAATGTTCTATATTCTGATGAGAAGAGTATACATTCTGCAGTTTGGGGGTAGAATGTTTTGTAAATATGTTTGATCCATTTTCTCCAGAGTCATGTTTAAATCAAGTGTTACTTTGTCAATTTTCTGCTTCCATGATATATCTAATTCTGTCAGAGAAGTGTTGACATCCCCAACATTACGTTGCTACTTACTTCATCTCTTTGGTCTAACAGTGTTTGCTTCATGAATGTGGGAGCTTCAATGTTAGGGGCATAAATATATGGGTATTATATCTTCTGTTGAACCGATCCATATATTATTATATAACGGCTGTCTTTTGTCATTCTTTACTGCTGTTTATTTAGGTGTGCTTTATTTGATAAGAGAGTAACTGCTCCTTCTCACTTTTGATTTCCATTTGTGTGGAATATTTTTTTCCACCCACTCACCCTTAAGTCTATTTGACTGTTCCTGAGTTAAATAGGTTTCTTGGATACAGCAGATATTTGAGGTATGCTTTTTAATACATTCAGTCAATCTATCACATTTTTTATTCATGTCCTAAATAATGTCCTCTTAAGTGTGTCCTTTTCACTATTTACATTCATTGTTAACATTGGTAAGTGAGACACTGTTCTAGTCATTGTGTTGATTGTTACCTAGTCAGTTTGTATTCTCCTTTGTGCTGATGCTTTATAAGTAAGAGCCATGAGCCTTTTTTAAGAAGTGTTTTTATACTGGTGAATATTGACCATTCTCCCCCTGCTTTGAGCACTTTTGAGCACATCTTGTGAGGCATGTGTAGGGGTGACAACTTCCCTCAGTATTTGCTTGTCTGGGAAAAAATTTATTTCTCTTTCTTTTATGAAAGTTACTATTGCAGTATACAAAATTTGGGCTGATTGTTATCCTGTTTAAGGTGATTAAAGATGGGATCCTAATGCTTTTTGTTCTATCAGGTTTCTGTTGAGAAGACTGCTGTTTTTCTGATGGATTTTCCTTTATACGTTACTTGATGGTTTTTCTCTTGCAACTCTGAGTTTGGTCAGTATGATGCTTGTCAGCCTTAGTCATGCCTTATTTGCAATGACTCTTCTAGAAGTTTGTTGGTCTTCTTATATTTCAGTGTCTAAATCTCTAAGACCAGAGAAATTTTCCTTCATTATTTGTTCAAATACATTCTCCATGACTTTTGCTTTTTCTTCCTCTGTCTTGAGGATGCCTATGATTCTTATGCTTGGGTGTTTTACATATTCCCTTATTTTTTAGAAAATTTTTTTCATTTCCCATGATTCTAGTCCCTTTATTTTTGACTGAGTTAATTCAAAAGCCTTGTATTCTAGTTCCAAATTTATTTCTTTTGCTAGTTTAATCTGTTATTAAGTCTTCTCACTGTATTACTTTCATATTACCTAAAACAGCCTTCTTTTTCTGAAAGTTTTGGATTTTTATGAATTACTTATTTCTTTTTTTTCATATACATGTGTTTATTAGGTTTCTACTTTTTTGCCTTAACTGATGTATTTAAATTAGTTATTTCTTTACTGAATTTTTCCTTCATGTCCTAAATTAGTATGTGTGTGTGTGTGTGTGTGTGTGTGTGTGTGTGTGTGTCTGTTGGTTTTCAACTTTCTCATTGCCCATTGATCTTGCTTTCAATCTGTATTTTGAATTCCATATCCAACCTTTGAAAGATTTTCCTTAGGTTGAAGTCCATTGCTGGAAAATTATTGTGACCCTTTGGGGTATTGTGCTGTATTAACAGGAGAGGGCTTGTTTGTTTTGGGTTTTTCTTTCATACTTTGTAAGAGTTCTTACATTGGTTTCTTCTCTTTTGTAACATATTCCCTTAGTTCAAAATAGAGAGCTTGTGTTTAACCTATTCTGCTCTTGTAGAAATGCTGCTGCTTAGTGTAGATAGGGATAGGTACATTGTTTTTTAGCTCAATTTATAGTTTTTAATTTAGTAGCAAGTTTAGTGTTGCTGGCAATTTGGGTTAGTTAGATCTCAGTCTTCTGGGAGTGTTTTTGGATGAAATTGGCCAGTGAATCTCCAAATCCCAGGCCTCTGGATGATGTGTAGGAGTAGTGGATATAACAACTGAGACTGTGTTAAAGAACTTGCCCTCAGACCTCACTGAGTCCAGGTGATGGCTGTGATAATGAGAGGTAGGGTGATCTCCTGCTCCAGAAGAATGCTCAGACACGAGAAGGACAGATGCACAGTGAACCTGAGAAAGGAGGCCCTTCTTGACGTGACTAGCAGAGGTAGGCAGCACTGGGATGCACATGCAGCTCAAATCTCCCTATATTATTAGTGACAGTATCCATCATTGTGGTGGCCACCATCTCAGATGTGTTCTGGGAAACCTAGTTTCCTGACTATCCCCAGCCAAGTAGCAGCCACATCCACGCCAAGTTTAAACTCAGCCTGAGGGCAGGGCACCACCAGTGTCAAACTCGCAAAATGACATCTTGGACTTGTGATGGGAAGGGCTAGGACTTAAGCCACACAGAGACACTGGGTAAGAATCTGTGTCAAACGCTGTCTCTTCACATTTCAGGCTCACCTGCAGCCAATAGCAGGGTGGTAGAGACCTTTCCACAGTTGCTCGGGAGTGCCTGGACTCTTCTATCCCCCACAAGAGCCCTGCAGTGGCTACACATGTGTCTGTGGTTCCCTGGTATTTGGTTTTCAGAATGACCGCCAGGTCAAGCTGTTCTGTGCTTGAATGCTTGTGGGATTCTGCATGAGTTCCCTTTCTAGAACAACGTCTCACTGCACTCCACTAGAAACTCATTATGTTAGGACTGAGTTTGGAATAATTTCTTGTAGACAGTATCATGAAAGCTTGTCTCGAAGAGTAGAGCCCGGGGGCATCTCTCTTATTGTTTCACTCCATCCAGAAGCTTCTCTCAGTAGTTAGCTGGCCCCTGGCTGGGTGAATTGCCCTGAACCCTTTCCTTGCACATTTCGTGCTTACCATCCCTTCCTCAGTTCATCCTAGCATCTCTTAGACAATCCATTCAAATTTAGAATACGCTCACTATTCTGGTTCCTCTCCATGGGCAAGACATATACTATCTGTTTCTAGTAGGCCGTCTTGATCTGATCCTCTCTTATTATTATTATTATTTTTCAGTATTATGGAGATATGTGGAGTGGAAAAGGAAGGCCTTTTAACAATTTAAATATTATTTTCTTTTAGAGTTTTCTAGTTTTCTACAAGGTAATGTTGACCTCTTGTTGATAAAAATGACTTGGAGAGTATTTCATCTTTTATTTTCTGGAAAAGATTGTGTAGAATTGGTATTACATCCCCCTTATGTGTTTGGTAAAGTTCACTAAAATATCTATTCCTGGAGTTTTGTTTTGGTTGTGATGTTTTCAACTGTTAATAGTATTTTGTTATGTTATGTGAAGAAATTGGACATAGAGTTGTTGGTAACCTTTTCTTCTTATATTTTTATTTATTTTTAATTGATGTATTTATACATATTTGGGGGGGTACATATGATATTTTGGTACATATATCCAATATGATACCATGTATGATTATCAGACAACGTAATTGGAATCTTATCTCTGATTGTAGGTGGAAACTGGAATGGAATCCCCTCTTCAATTTCTGATGTCAATAATATGTCTTATTCCTTTTTCATTGTCAGCCTGCCTAGAAATTTTGTGTCTTCTGTTTTCTTGGTTGGCCTCTCTAGAAGTCTTTCAATTTTATCAATCACTTCAAAGAACTATCTTTTACATCCGATAATTTTCCTTTACTTTTTTCTTCTACTTGTCACTGATTTTTGTTCCTATTGTTTTCTTTCTTATTTTTTAAGGATTAATTTCCTCTTTTTAGTTTCTTAAAATGAAAGCTTAAATCATTGATTGAAACTTGTTTTTACTTTTTAAATAAGCATTTAAAGTCACAAACTGCATCTGTCTCTTATAGAAATGAGCATTAGAAGTCTGAGTTTTGACAACACGGACACTTTCCCAAACTGAAAAGAAGTTACAAAGAAAACAAAAAAATTATAATGTTTCAGAAAACACTGTTCACGAACCATTCTTCTTAGTAATACATAAATGTTTTTTAAAATACAGAGTATTACATCTTATTTTAGATCTAGTATAGGGAACTCATTGAGCTTGAAAACGAAGATGCTTCTTAAAAGATTTCTAATTTGCGATGTTTGCCACCATAAAGCATACTTTCTCTAAAAAAAATTTAGTGCAAGTATGGTTGGTCTTTATAGCGAAGAGAGAAATTATTTAACTCATAGTTTTTCAGTAAGGACTAAAATCAATATCTCTCTCTCTCTCTCGCTCTCTCTTTCTCTGCTTGTCAGACTTACAAGCAGCCTTCTCCCCCATCATGGAGTCACCCTTTCACAAACCCAGCAGACGAAAAGCAAAAGTAAATTTTCTTTACAACCACTAGACTTATAGACTACGTCTACATTTTAGAATTTGTTTCTGAAAAGCTCCTGAAGGAACACTGGAGATATGAACCTCAGGCCTCAGGATCAGAAACATCTGTAAAAAGTCTGTCTTCGGCCCTGCAGAGGGAAAGGAGATGATTGAGTTTTCACAACACCTTGTGAAGTTGGTTACAATTACTTTTTTGTCTTTGTCCCCTTTAAATTCACCTAGCCACATCACTGCAACTGCAGACATTCTTCCTTTCTTTTCTGGATGCCGCACATCCTCTCCCTGTTTTGTTTTTTTTTTTTCTCTCTACCCAATCTCTTCCTCTCTCCTTCTAAAAAATAAAGTAAACACATACACTCATACCCTAATCTTAGTCTGGAGAAGTTTTTTCTTGTCCCGTTTAGAGTACTACTGATGTTTCCACCCTCAGATTAGGGATAGAGCAATCAGCTTTCCCTAGATAACAAGGATTATTCTTCCACTGGTTTTGCCACAGAATGTTCTGGTACAACATCTTTAGCATATTCAGGATTTTTATGACCTATTGTGAAGTATTTTAGAAAAGTTCACAGAAGAATTACATATATATAATTTTAGGTAATTTTCCCCCCAACTAAAACAGTTTGTCTACATGAGTTAAAAAAAAAAAAATCCACATTTGCTATTTCTGAAGTAGAAGCATCTAATATTATAATCCAAGAACAAATCTACAAGATTATTTTCTCATTTAGATGTGTTGTGCTTATTAAATTAATGCATTATGACCTTTGTTAAGGTTTAGACATAATCATCTAAATAATTATTACATCATATTGAGTACTGAGACATTAAATACTAATTGGACAGGTGATGAGGAGAAGATTTGGATAGAGAGGAAGAAACATAATCTTTTGATACAATCTGATATATTTTCCTAAGGAAGGGTCATACTACTAGATGGTATGGATAATTAGTTTTGTTTTTATTACATGGCACCAACTTGTGTATAGTCACTCTCACGTAACTACCAGTTGTCTATGGCCTTCTCTTTATAAATCAGCAGTAAAAGAAGCTAAGAGACAAATTAAAAACACAGAAAACTTACATGAACACAATACGTGTAATATTCTTATTCATAGTAAGCTTTATGTTTTCCTCTGGAAATTACTGGATCATGCAGATATCTGATTAGACTGCTACAAATCAGGGAACCATCCTTAAGGATCAGTGGAATCTTCAGTCGAGGTTTCACTCTATGAATATATGATGTGTTTCACAATTCTTCCTTTCCTAAGACAAGGGAAGAGAAAATATGACAAATGACACACACATAACAAACTTCAAAGTAGGCTGACATGCATATAAACAATCCATTATGCATGTAGATGCGGAATTTATTTTGGCATACATATGACCCATCTACTTTCCCCAAAGCATATGTCTTGTGCAGTGTACACCTAGATGGAGAGACAGTGAAAATATTTCATTGACAAAATCAATTAGTCTGCATACTGACCTTTTTTTTCTCTTTGATATTTCAAATGCAGGTCATTAGTCTTCAACCAAGGACATAGGGTAAGCACAAAAGAGCATGAGCAGTAATGTAAAAGGTAAGTCATGGAACTTGAATTAAACTTACTGATAATGAATGAAACATGTACATGAACAGGATAACGAAACATCTGTCTCTTTCCTAATCAAATTTCAAATGTATATATTATTTTCTATTTCATAAAATTACAAGATGTTTTGGATATTTCTTCTGGAGAGAGTATATGGATATAGAGAAACAACATGTGTATCAGGTGAACATGCTTATATCAATAAACAGGGCCCTTATTCTGAGTTATTTAAAATGAAAAGTTATAGCTACAATTCTTTTCAGAAAAAGATAAACTGTATTTCATTCCTATTTTCTGCTAACTGATATTTCCTGAAGGTCTAGTATGTAGAATTCAGTGTTTTCTCTTATTTTCTGTCAACTTAGTATACATTATATTGATTTAGAAATGTATTTCAATATTTTATTAGAACTAATTGGGTATTTATATTGCTTTATTGGTGTATCTTTTTTTTAATAATATAAAAATTGTTGTGAATTAGCAGGCAAATTATTTTCTTCTCTTCCCAGTACATAAAATCCTTATGAATAGCCTTGCTTCTGAATGTCTTCCTGCTTTTAGCCTTGCTATTTCCTTATCCTATAAATTATCCTAATTGAATGGATGTTCATTTAATTAAATTACAATATTCTTTCTTCTTTATTTTGATAGTCTGCATATGTACAGCTTCTGTTAATCGCTTAAGAATTCTTTCGGAGTATTCAAAACATTCAGTTTGTTCCTATTCAGAAAATGTCTGATGAAAAAACATAATTCAGAAGAGGCATACTAATAGTATTTTGATATTGATATATCTTCTGCTTCAGCAATACTGCTTAGCAATGAAATTAAAATCACAAAAGCATAAAAAGACACGTAGGCACATTACAGAAGGCAACACACAGGAACCAGAGGAATCGACGATCAACTTTCATTACCTTCTCATTTTTCTCTTTTATGCACAATCAACTGTGCTTTCCTTTCCTTTTATTTATGCTGCCATTTATTTCATTTTAAACCAATATTTTGTCTTAGTACTTTTCCTTTATCTTATTTCTCACAATACTAAATTTTCTGAAGTTATTTGCAATTATGAAAATACATGAATCAGTCCTTCAGCAACATAATGGGAGGGGGGAAGTTGGACTAATAAATGAATAAAATTTATTAAAATAAATATTATCATGGTAGGTCATCCCTCTCTCTCTTTCTATTTTAATATTATACCTTAATTCTAGCAATTTTGTCACAACTATTTGCAATTGTTCCATCAATGGATGTGAATGTCTAAAATATAAAAATGGCTCCTCGATGCAGACTTACATAAAGAAAAGAACAGTATGGGAATTTAGTGATGTATTAACAACAGTGCTTCAGATGCTGCCTGACAAGAGGAAGATGTTTTATTAATATTTATTACACAGTTAAGTCATAATTTTATTCTTAGATATTTCATTTTATTGGAAATATATTATTAATTAATTATTCTAAGTAAAATAACTACTAAATCCCTACTCCACTACCTTTTTTTTTTTTATTGTTGGAGATTCATTGAGGGTACAAAGAACCAGGTTACAGTGATTGCATTTGATAGGTAAAGTCCCTTTCATAATTGTGCCCCACCCAAAAAAGGTGTGTCAAACACTGTGAACTCCCACCTGCTTCCCTACTTCCCTCTCTTTGCTCTCCCCTTCCTTACCCCCCACCATGTACTAGGTCATTAATGTCCTTAAATCAGAATTGAATACAAAGGATTCTTCTTCTCCATTCTTGTGATGCTTTACTAAGAATAATGTGTTCCAATTCCATCCAGATTAATACAAAACTTGTAAAGCCTCCATCTTTTTTAGTGGCTGAGTAGTATTCTATGTTATACATATACCACAGCTTGTTAATCCATTCCTGGGCATTTAGGCTGTTTCCACATTTTGGCGATTGTGAATTGTGCTACAATAAATAGTCTACTGTAACAATTTTCAAAATTAGAGTATCAAATTAAAGAAGGTAAACTAGATCAATTCTAGAGAACTAGAAATGTAAAGAA